>CAUYQV010078391.1:0-45070 GCA_963574575.1 Galagoides demidoff
GTGTGTGTGTGTGTGTGTGTGTGTGTGAGACAAATGAATGGGTGCAGTCCCTTCAGTTCCCAGGCCTAGGAAACTTACATGAAATTGACTTGGCCTAGGAAATGGGGTGTTAGTGGTTCAGCCAAGTGCAAATGGAGAGAGACAGAGGCCAGGGTGGAGACACTGTGCTGCTCCCTAAGCTGGCAACCTGGAGGGGAGGTGTTCCCACCGCAGTTTTCCAGTCCCTCTGGCCACTGGAGGCTCCTGTGGCCTCCCCTGCCCTCAACCCACTGACTCCTCTGACCATTGCTGCATCATCAATACCTCCAGGGCGGAGAAGGGAGGTCCTCCCCTCAATAGGTGCCAGAGAGCCCTGTATCATTTTCACTAAATAATAGAGCATTTAAACACATATGATGGATATTTTATTTTAATAAATAATGAAAAAAATAAGTAGAGCTTTATAAAAACTATTGTACTAAGATGGAAGTTCCCTGTTTGCTTATAATTTTAGCTGGAAATTTTCTTTAATAAATTTAATTTGCTTTTCCAAACTTACACTTTAACATAGTTGGCTTAGAGTTAAGAAGTGTCAAATTCTTTTAGTTTAGTTTATTAATATTTTAAAAAAATCACAGTATGTTAAAAAAATTTCTGTGTAGATTTTTTGAAGTATAATAGACAAATTGTATACATTTAAGGTATAATATATAATGCTTTAAAATAAATACATCTTGAGATATAATTATCACAGATGATTTACTTAACATATATTTTGTCACTGAACATGTTTTGTTTAAATATACTATGCCACAGTAACTTTTTGACATGAATCTTATGTTTTTTTATATTTCAGGAACTTTTTTTAAAACATATGCACACATTTCCAATAATTTATAATTCTCTGGTATTTTAAATCATTTTTATGGCTAAGTGGAACTCTATCATATGCACATACCACATTTTGTTAGTCAGGTTATTAATCTGTGGGTACTTCAGTTGATTCCACAACTTTGCAACTAAAAATTGTGCTACAATAAACATTCAAGTGAAGGAGCCATTCTGATAAAATGACTTTTTCTCCTTTTGGTTAATACCTAATAGTGAGATTGCTGGATCAAATGGTAGGTCTACTTTAGTTCTTCAAGAAATCTCCTATTTTCCATGGAGATTGTACTAGTTTGCAGTCCCACCAACCAGTGTAGAAGTGTTCTTTTCTCTCCATACCCATGCCAGCATCTGTTGTTTTGGTTTGTTTTTTTTTTTTTTTTTTTTTTATAAAAATCATTCCCTCTGAAGTTAGATGTTACCTCATTGTGGTTGATTTGCATTTCCCTAATGTTTAGAGACACTGAGTATTTTTTAGTATGTTTATTGCCCATTAGTTTCTTTTCTTTTGAAAAGGTCTCTCTTTTCCCTACTTTTTAATGACGTTGTTTGATGTCTTCTTGCTGATTTTATGAATTCTTTGTAGCTTCTGGATATTAGCTCTTTATCCAGATGTATAGCATGCAGACATTTTCTCCCATTCTGTAGGTTGTCTATTCACTCTGTTGATTGTTTCCTTAGCTGTGCAGAAACTTTTTAATTTAAGTCAAGTCTCATTTGTTAATTTTTGATTGCCTTTGGGGTCTTATGCATAAATTATTTGTCTAGGCTGATATCAATAAGAGGTTTTCTAACATTTTTTTTCTAGAATTCTTATGGTTTCATGCCTTAGGTTTAAGTCTCTTACCTGTTGTGAATTAATTTTTGTAAATGGTAATAGGTACAGATCTTGCATCAGTCTTCTACGTGGGCCTATCCAAAATTTCCAATACCATTTATTGAATAAGGATTCTTTTCCCCAATGCGTATTACTGTGTTTTGTCAAAGATTGGAAGGTAACATGAGGAATGTTTTATATGTAGGTTTTCTATGCTGATCCACTGGCCTATGTTTCTGTTCTTGTGCCCATGCTATGTTTCTGTTCTTGTGCCCATGCTGTTTTGGTTAATGAAGTCTGAAAAAAATGATGCCTTCCTCTTCATCCATTTTGCTTAAGGTTACTTTGGCTACTTAGATTATTTTCTGATTCCCTGTGAAGCATAGAGTTAATTTTTCTAGATCAGTGAAAAATGATGTTAGTATTTTCATGGGCATTGCATTGAATCTTTAGATCTCTTTGGGTACTATAGACATTTTTAACAGTGTTGATTCTGATGATCCATTTGAGTGATATATTTCTCTATTTGTTTACATCCTCTGTGATTTCCCTCCTCAGAATCTTGTAGTTTTTCTAGTAGAGGTATTTTATTTCCTTGTTACATGTATTTCTGGGTGTTTCGTTCTCTTTGTTGCTGTTGTGAAAGGTAATGACTCTTTGATTCTCAGCTTCACTGTTGCTTAGTGTATTGGAATGTAAGAACCTGGACAGGACTGGACACCATTCTTACAAGAATGGAAAAACAAACAGCACATGTACTCACTACTAAGTGAGTACATGAACTAAGAGATCAATAACCATGTGAACATTTGGTAAAACTTAACAGACAGCAAGCAGGTGGGGCAAATTCCTGAAAGGAAGGGGCAAATTCACACCTAATGGTTGGGATGCACACTATCTGGATGGCAGGCAGACTTACAACTTTGACTCAAACTGTACAAAAGCAATTCATGTAATCAAAACATTTGTATTTCAGTAATATTCTGGATTTGTTCAATGAGAAAATAAAAACATCTTCAGAAAACAATTTTAAAAGCTAGGAAATAATTTTTAGAAAATGGTTGTATTGGAGGCCTGGAATGCCATTATAATGTTCAATTATTATAATAGTGAAATGAATGACTATTTTTCCTTACAAATGAGCAAACAGAATCTGTAAGATACAGTGATTCTTTCAGCATCACAAAACTATGTGTCACTTAGTTTTCAGTGTCACAAAACTATGTGTCACTTTAATTTCTCTCAAGGTATTAATTCTCTGTTCTTAACATTGCATCACACTATGGTAACTTAAAGAATAATACATATTCTTGATGTATGAACTGTAAATTTTTATTCACTGGTATTAAAATGTATACTTCCCATGAAAAATTATCAATATATACTAACATATTAAATTGAGTTTGTGAAAATAATAAGGCATTAATGCCAGGAACCTGCCTGGTAAACTTATTAGGAAAACCTGGGAATAGATCAGCATGGGATGGAAAAGAGAGACAGAAAATAGCGGGATCAGGAGGACCTTTCCTCAATAGGAAAGCAACTTCAGCTTTATTGCATAGCTGTTATGTACAGTAGCTTGAAGGCATGACATTGTCATAATTGCATAACTTGATTAAAAACAGTCTAAGAGCAAAATAACATTCTCAGCAGTCTGTGCTAACCAAAAGTACATGGCTCCACTCTAATCTGGTTTGGGAACGAGTTGTAACAGGAAACCACTAGGGCCAGGTTGCATTTGGTCCTTGACTCAAATGCAATTCCTCAAATCTGGGGGTCCTTGCCTTCCAGGAGGTTGGAAGAATATCTAACACGTTAAGATAATCTAACACGTTAAGATATATATTCTGTGATGTATGGTGTAATTTCTTTTTTTTTGACAGAGTCTCAGAGTGCTGTGGCATCATAGCAACCTCTAAGTCATGAGCTTAAGCGATCTCTTGCCTTAGTCTCCCACCTGGCTGGGACTACAGGTGACGGCCACACTATCTAGCTATTTCTAGAGAAGAGGTCTGGCTCTGGTTCAGACTGGTTTCAAACTTGTGAGCTTAGGCGATCCACCAGCTTTCCTCTCTGAGTGCTAGTGATACTGCATTTTCAAGTAGGTTCTTAGTCCCAGGTTTGAAGAATGAATCCACAGACCACAGATCAGTGGTAAGACAGGATTTATTTTACAGAAAAAAGCACCACTAGCTCCTGACCTATCTTTTCTTTGCCTGGATTTTTGCCTAGATGTAGATATAATCGTACCGGTCCTTTGCAGTTACATTTGGCCAGAACTCGGTCCCAGGACAGTTCCTTTTGCTAGGGCAGGTGGAATGAGTGCATTAATGGATGGGTACAGTTCCTTCTGCTAGGGGTGAAATGAATGAATGAGTTTATGAATGGATGCAATCCATTTGTGAAATTGGCCAGGCATAGGAAATTTACATGAAATTGACTAGGCCAAGGAAATGAGGGGTTATCCAATGAGGGAACACTGTATTACAGGCCAGTGTCACCCAGAGCTGAGGGGAGGACTTGCTGTCTCTGCCCTGGTGCAGCTGCAGCTGGCAGAGGAGAGCAGGTTAAAATATGAGGGTGCCAGCAGTAGGCTCCAGTAGTCGGAGGGGATGGACAACTGCTGGGGGGACGCCTCCAGGTTGCAGCTCAGAAAGCACCGTAATGTCTCCACCCTGGCCTCTGTCTCCCTCCCCTTGCACTTGGCTGAACCCAGAACTCCCCATTTCCTATACCTGTTCAATTTAATGTAGGTTTCCTAGGCCTAGGAATGGAAGAGATTGTATCCATTCATTTGTTGGGCTATTTATATACCCTTAGACAAGGACGCAGAGGAGAGATTATTTTTCTGACTTGAGTATTTCCCTCTGCAAGAAGCTCTGTTGCTTTATCTGTATTCTTTTCTGTAAAATACATCCAGATTTTGACAATTAAATTGGGTGATTTCAGAGAAAAAAAGTTCTTTCATTAAAAACTCGTTCTTTTGGATGGACAGTTCTCTAGGTTTTGAAAAAATGCACTTAATAGTTAGTGTACCTAACTATTCACAATCAATTTGCAGAACTGCTCCATCACTTCAAAATAGTCCATTGTGGGTCTTTGTGATATACTCACCTGTAACTTCCGCAAATCACTAAATCACTAATCTGCTTTGGTATGTTTTCTGTTCCTACAGTTTTTTCATTTCAAGTATGCCACATAGGTGGAAGCACGAAAGATGTAGCTTTTTGAACCTAGCCTTGTCATTTAGCATCATGCATTTCATATTTATGTATGCTGCTTAAGGTAGCAGGACTTCTTCCTTTGCTGACTAAATATTTCATTGCATAGATGTATCACAGTTTGCTTATTCATTCGCCCACTGAAAGTTCTTCCTAGGCTAGTCAATAATGAGTAAAGCCACTGTAAACTCCATGTAAAGGTGTTTGTTAGAACATAAGTTTTGTTTGTCTTGATTAAATACTTAAAAGTGGGATTGCTGAGTTTTACGTAAGTGCATGTTAAATTTATATGAAACTGCCCTAGAATTTTTCAGAAAGGATATACCATAAAGGTAAAGTTAATGCTGTATTTTGACTATATCTGTTAAAAAGCAGCATTTTCTGATACTACCTTTCATTCTTCTATAAAAAGCTATAATCTGGAGAACCTTAGCTTTTTAGCCAAACATTTTCCATGATTTCACAGTGTTCCTACTTGCACGTTAATAATAGACTAATAATGAATAATAAGTTAATAACAAGTTAAAATTTTAAAATGATGTGTCCTTCAGAAATTTTTTGATTTAAATAATATGTACTTGGAAAATTTATATTAAGTCTAATATTAAATATAAATGATATCTGCATATTTAAAATTATTCAAGTAAATATATTAATGGTGGAATTAAGAAAACTCCCTTTTAAGAATAACTTTTAACTTGAAAATGTTGAAACAGTGCTATACTGTGAGGAACAAATCAAGCCACATTGATTTGACATCAGTTTTTCAAAACTACATTTTGTCCTCAAGGTTCCACCAAGGTCATCCTAACATGTATGATAAGTAGGGTTCTCTAGAAAACGCTAAAATATGGAACACAAAATAAGGACCTAAGTGGAAACAGTCAGACTTCTATAGATAAAGTAATCATTCCCCCAAAGATCCAACATTTGGTATATGCTTGTATCCGCTAGAGAAGAATCTCATGAAGGTTACCTGAGTGTTTGTCCTTTACTGTCTGATTGTCATGTGTCTATGACTGAAAATTTACCAAACACTATGTCTTAAAACAATAAATTAGCTTGATAATCTCTTGGAGTATTTCTTCCATCTTGTTTGACTGTTTCTTTATTCACTCTCCAAATTATAACATACTTCCAAGTTTTCACACTGACCCTGGTCTTTCTCCTCTACAGTCCAAACTATCTGAAATCTTACACTTTCCCAGTTTAACTTATTTGATGAAAATGTCCCTTTAAATATGTTCCTATTTTTTCCTGACTAGATAGGAATGTAAATTGTCCCTCTGGGCGTATGTTTCTCATGCTCTTCTACCTGCATATAGGGCGTATCCACTGTTTTCTCATTGGCAGAAAAAAATTGCAACTCAAAGCGAATGAGTTGTCTTAAATATGAAGTGAAGTATCATCTTATAAATTTGATTCTTCTCCAGAAACTTAGGAAAATTTACTCAGTTGCCTGGGCTTGAAACATTCCCTTTTTCCTTGCATCTTCTCAATCATTATCTTTATTTTACTTAGTTATATGCCAACAACTCTGCTGGTTCCATATTGCTAACTCCTGATTACATTATTTTCTTGTAATTAAAGTAAACTGGCGCTTTTTAAAATAACAGTATTGACAACAATACTTGTCACATACTGACATACTTGTTCCATAGTTTGCTGATTCACACAGTGTTAACATCTCTACACGTAATTTGCTTTAACATAAATAGTATGAAAATTTTACGTGTGTAAGGTCCCCTCCATTCCAGAAGTGTTTATAGATTATGCATTTGCTTTCAAATAGGAAGATAAAACCTACGAAAATAATTCCTAAAAAAAAAAACCCTCATAATATTCAGAGTGTTAAAACTGATACAGTAGCATCTTTGACAAGTGACTTCCTTGAAATTATTTATACAATAACTTATGATCATTTTATTAATTTCAGGAGGGGAAAAAGGAGGAGGAGAGGAAGGAAGGGAAGAGAATAGTAGCAGAAAGAAAATAATACTTATAGTAAAGCGTTTTCTCAAACTTGGTCCTGACCCAGACGGCCTTCGCGTTTCCTTTAGTTTGACTAAATGTTACACAGGCTTCTTCCTGCTTCTAGAATTCTGGTGTTTGTCTGACTCTGACCTTCACAAAATCCAGGTGGTTTAACCAGAGAGATCCTTCTTATCTCTTTTCTTAGAACATTTACTTTGGAAAACTTCTCTGCCTGTTTAAGAAAGATTTAAAATTAAAGAATGCAAGAATGGCCTAAGTTCTTTCCATTCCAGCTCTTAAACATTCCCCAAGCTTTTGTTTCAACTGAGCTGAATTAAAGCTGAGGTTTCTTTCTCCCCTATATGGGAAGAACCTCAAATAGTCTTCCTTTTTTGTTTTACATTTTCTATGCAATTTTACTTTAACAATCTGTATTTATGAAAATCACCAGAATGCCTGTCTAAAATGCACATTAGTTGGCACAATACACACTCTTATAAGCAAAATTCCTGTAGACCAAATAATCTCTGTTTTCCTTCAAATTATACGAACAATTGCAAACTTAAAGCCAATGACCAGAGTTCTCTGATCCCCACCACAAGCATGTCCTCCAACTTCTGGGGCTTCAAATGGTTGCTGCTAGACTGCTATAGAAATATCTATTTGAATTTATTTTCCAATTATGCACTGCTTAAAAATGAAATTTAATTATTATGAAAATAACCTTTGAATGCCCTTTATCTTTTAAAGCCTAGAGTCTATGTAGCAAATTTTGTAGGATTGTTGAAAGAACATTTTAAAAAAAATGATGAGTTACTTAAACAACAGAAACTTAAAGTTTCGCAGTTCTAGAGGCTCATAGTACAAGACAAAAGTGGTAATAGGGCTGGTTCTTTCTGAAAACTGCGAAAGACAATGTGTTCCAGGCCCCTCTCCTAGCTTCTGAGGGCTTGCTGACAATCTTTGCTGTTCCTTTGCTGGTACATGTATTACCCAGATCTTTGTCTGTATGTTCATAAGATGTCCCTCTGTGTGTATGCGTGCGTCTAAATTTCCTCTTTCTATAAGGACAAGAGCCATATTGGATCATTGGCCTATTCTACTCCCATATAAGCTCATGTTAAGTATTTACATATCCAAATATTATATTTCCGAAAACAATCACATCCTGAGGTACAGAGGGTTATGACTTTTACATACGAATTTCTGGAAGACACAGTCCAAGCCATAATAGATGCATGATGCTAAAAAGTGGAAGGACCATCCGCCTATCCTGTCCCTTCTTCTTAATATGGTAGTATGTCCTCTGTCATCTTCATTAGGGAGTCTGATAATTACTCAAATCAACTTCTTTAGCTTTGGGTAGAGAAGCAGGCTTTACATATATATAGGTGATAGGAAAAATATGGAGTGTCATTACCACCTGCATTGCCTCATTACCATGATCTTAAAACCAAAAACATAAGAAGAGGAATAGAAAAAATAATATCCCCACTATGTGGTCTCTATGATAAAAAAAACTCCTTCTTTAATCAGAAACCTTCACATTGTATTTTCCAGAAGTCTGTGTAGAGTAAGGATTATGTGCTTGAAGCATGTCAAAGAAAGAAGAAGAGAAAATGTTTCAAGGATAAAATGGGATTGAGAAATGAGCTCTAATTTAAAGATGTGCTCTTCTTTCATGAATTGTTTCTACGTTGTATTCTTGGTCTAAACAAGACAAATCATTATTTTCATTTAAAAATAATACTTTTAGTAAGAAAATAAAAAGAAAATGTAATTTCTAGGATATGATACCTCATGGAAGAATTTTGCTTTCTATTTCCCTTATTTCAAAAGTTTAGTATACTGAAAAACTATGAAGATATCAAAAAATCAGTAGTTGTCTGTAAGTAAGCAGAGGTAGGGATGAATAGGTAGAGTTCAGGGAATTTTTAGATCAATGAAAATGATCTGTACGGTACTATTAATACAGTATTAGAACATGTCATTATACATTTGTCCAAACGCATAGAATATAGAATACAGAGAGTGAACTCTAATGAAAACTATTGACTTTAGTTGATAATGACATGTCCAGATGGGTTCATCAGTTCTTACAAATGTACCTCTCTCTGTGGTGGGGATTGTTGATAATAGACTATGCATGCAAGGGGGCAGGGCATGCATGGGAGAGCTCTGTGTCTTCCTGTGAATTTTGCTCTCATCTTAAAACTGGTCTATTGTGAATTGTACTACAATAAAAATTCCAGTGAAGGTGTCTTTTTGATATAGTGACTTCTTTTCCTTCAGGTAATTTACTCAGTAGTGGTATTGTTGGATCAAATGGTAGGTCTTCTTTTAGTTCTTTGAGGAGTCTCCATACTGTTTTTCACAGAGGTTTTGCTAATGTCCTGTCCCACCAAGAGTGTATAAGCATTCCTTTCTTTCTGCATCCATGCCAACATCTGTTGTTTTGGGGCTATTTAATAAAAGCCACTCTAATTGGAGTAAGGATATCTCTTTGTGGTTTTAATCTGCATTTCTCTGATGATTAGTGACATTGAGCATTTTTCATGTTTATAGGCCATTTGTTAATTTTCTTTTGAAAAGCTTCTGGTCATATCTTGTGCCCACTGTTTAATGCTGTTGTTTTTCTTGTTGATGAGCTAGAGTTCTTTATACGTTTTATCAGATGTACGGTGTGGTATACTTATATGATGGAATATTATGCCATAAAAAGAAGGAATTAATGACTTTTGCAATAATTTGGATGGAACTAAAGATCATTATCTTAAGTACATAAAGAAGGGGAAAAAAAAGAACACCACAGGTACCCGCTGTTAAAACGGAACAAACTGGTGAATGTACATGTGCACAGAGGGAAGAAAACCTCAGTGGAAATCAAGCAGAGGGGAGCAGAGGCTGGGTGGAAACCTATCTAACAGGCACAATGACCACTGGAACCTCAGTGGAAATCAAGGAGAGGGGAGCAAAGGCTGGGTGGAAACCTACCTAACAGGCACAATGACCAGTGGAACCTCAGTGGAAATCAAGGAGAGGGGAGCAGAGGCTGGGTGGAAACCTACCTAACAGGCACAATGACCATTGGAACCTCAGTGGAAATCAAGGAGAGGGGAGCAGAGGCTGGGTGGAAACCTATCTAACAGGCACAATGACCAGTGGAACCTCAGTGGAAATCAAGGAGAGGGGAGCAGAGGCTGGGGGAAAACCTACCTAACAGGGACAATGACCAGTGGAACCTCAGTGGAAATCAAGCAGAGGGGAGCAGAGGCTGGGTGAAAACCTACCTAACAGGGACAATGACCAGTGGAACCTCAGTGGAAATCAAGCAGAGGGGAGGGAGGAGGGAGAAGCTGGGTGAAAACCTACCTGACAGTTACAATGAACAGCGTCTGGCTGATGGGTGGTGCTTGTGGCTCAAAGGAGTAGAATGCTGGCCCCATAAGCAGGAGGTGGTGGGTTCAAACCTGGACTCGGCCAAAACCTGCAAAAAAAACAAAAACAAAAAAGAAAAAACCCACAACAGTATCTGATGATAGGCACACTTATAACCCTGAATAAAGCATTACAAAAGTAATTTATGTAAGCAAGAACATTTGTACTCTACAATATTTTGAATAATAATACAAAATAAAGAAAACTGCTCAGAAAATAAAGTTGTTGAAAAAAGAAACATTCATATTTAAGGATAATGCCATTTACAGAAGAGACGCCTACATAAAGAGATGAAGAATTTTCCTGTCTACAGACTTATAACCCCACATTAAGGGCTGCTTTAAAATCTGAGGCATAAAGGCTTCTCTCTTTTCCCTACTAGAGGAAGCTCAGGGCCCTATGATCTGGGACTGAGAGTTATGTGATCAATTTGTTAACAGTATCAGCAACACAGTGAAAAGACTTCTGCCTTTATATTCTTCCTGAATAAAACTATCACAACATACCACTGCATTTTAAGACACAATTGGAAAACCAAGAACTGTTTCAGGTGAACTTGAAATGGTTTGTATAAATTCAGGAATGAATAATTGCTATTTCTGAATATGATTTAGCCTAAGGAAAAAAATGGTTAATGTATTATTACTAGGGAATCAAATCAGCCGACAGTGTATCAGTCTAAGGCATTTGAAAATGAAGTCAGAGTGATGCAGGGGCGGTTTCTCTTCTTGCCTTATTTCTCCAATAAAAAAGACACAAGCAAGTGGAGTGGAGATCTCTGAGCTTGGCTGAGACAAAAGTTCTTAACATGCCTCTGGTGTAATGGCGTGGCGCATAAGGAGGAACACTGAAGTCCCTAAGAAGTTAATCTGTTGAATATTTCAGTTGTGTGTGTGTGTGTTTGTGGCAGGGGTGACACAGGAGGGCAGGATGAAAGGATTCAATTCTTTTTTGTTGAGACAAAATCTCACTGTGTCGCCCTTGGTAGAGTGCTATGGCATCACAGCTCACAGCAACCTCAAACTCTTGGACTTAAGCAACTGTCTTGCCTCAGCCTCCCAAGTAGCTGGGACTACAGGCACCTGCCACAATGCCTGGCTATTTTTTGTTGCATTTGTCATTGTTCAGAGAGAGAGAATGAAAACTGAGGGAAGGAAAGAAGGAAGGAAGGGAGGGAGGAAGGGAAGGGAAGGGAAGGGAAGGGGAGGGAGGAGGGAAGGAGGGAGGGAGGAAGGACGAGAAAACGGATTTGGGGGCACCCATCTGAGCTTTGCTCCTAGTGTCCCATGTTCAGTCCAGGTTTAAGTAGTGAGAATCTTTGGGGAAAGAGGGGATTATTGGGGTAGCAAGTAGTTGAAGATAAGCAAAATAAATGATACATAAAATATTCTGTATACTGTTTCTCCCCCTCATCAAGCAATGCAAGCATAATGCCTGATTGGTGTCTAGATTCCTTTTTCTCATTGTGCTTTTTTAACTATGATAGTGTTCTTCACCTAAGGGTTTCTTGCTTCATTCACTTTTATATATTTCCATTTCAGTTTTCCTACATTCTTATATTTTTGTACAAGCACCTAAGGCATATTTAACCCTCTCTTAATATATGCAATACTGCACACCAGCAATTTTCACAAGTTAGATATTGGAGAAGGTGGAAGTACATTATGTCTACTCCTAAACACTTCCTCCCCTCAATGGTTCTACCTCAGATTTTAGGCATGCATGGTAATATACTCTTGTACAAACTCAATGTGGTTCTAAGATACTCTCTTAGAAGGTCAATGTCCTTGCTTCTAAGGGCAAACATTCTTCAGATATTGCAGTTAAAAAATTACCTATAGAAAATTGCTAAATTATTTATTTTTTAAAAATTCTAGTCTTCCACTGTTCAATGTAGTCACTAACCATATGTGGTTCTTCCCAATGGAGATGTGCTGTAAGTGTAAAATGCACCCTAGATTCCAAAGATTCAATACAAAAAAATATTTCCTCAAAAGCCTTTACATTGATTACATATCAAATGCTACTATTTTGGAGATATTTGTGTAAAACTCATGTCTAATTTTACATGTCTGTTCATCTATTTCCAGTTCTGGTATTGCAATTAAACTCACTTTTCTGGAGTCTAGTTATACCCTTTCCATTTTATTTAATTTTGGCCAATAACACTGCAAACTGAATTTCTGGTTTCACAGGATTTTGACTGCAAAATATGTGTTTTTCTGTTTTCATGTGGTTGGCTTTATATTTGTGCCAATACTTTAAAGAAAAGTCTATACCCCCTGGTATTGCAGAGTCACAGAAACTATAAGGAAAAATGACTTCACAAATATTGTAGTGAGTAAAGCCATTTATTGAAGGCAGAACAAATAATACATAATGCATTTTTTCAGGAATTATTGTTTCAATGATTTATTGTGCCACTTAAAACCTCTTGAGTAAGCCAAATACAAATCATGTGAGAAGTTGACCAGACAGAATTTCCTGCTCAGAGGGTTGGATGCTGTCTTTGATGAAAACTATGTTTGGTGTTTGCAGCTGCAGGAACATATTCAGAGATTCACTCATGGGGATAAAAAAAATATTAATATCTTGAACAACGTAAAAAGCAGTACCAAAAAAAATCACAAAACCACAGGTGTGCTTTTTATTCATTTGTATTTTTCCAAGATAGGATTAATTTAGAAATGCCTAGTGTTTTAAAAATCATAGGTACATCATTTTATATGTGTGTGATTATAAATTAAAGATCTCCCCTTACATGTAAATCATTTCATGATTGCTAGAAGCAATTTGTTATCAACTTATTTATATGTGGTAATTCAGAAATGTTTTTTAAAAGGTAATTCCAATCTAATGGGTAAAAGAAGAATTAATTTGAAAGAGATATGTCAAGCCAAGCATGGTGGCTCATGCCTGTAATCCTCTCACTTCGGGAGGGTGGGGTGAGGTGGGTGGATTGCTTGAGCTCAGAAGCTCGAGATCAGCCAGAGCAAAAGTGAGACCCCCATCTCTACTAAAAATAGAAAAGCACTAGCTGGACTTTGGGGCTGGCACTTGGAGTCTCAACTACTCAGGAGGCTGAGGCAAGAGAATCTCTCAAGCCTAAGAGTTGAGGTTGCTATGAGCTATGGTGCCAAGGCATTCTATGCAGGGCAACAGAGTGAGACTCCGTCTAAACAAACAAACAAACAAACACATATGTCAAAATATTTACCCTACTACTGCTATTGTCCCTTTTTCAATATAACTTACATTCTTTCTATGGCCATACTACCCTGAATGTGCCTGATCTCGAGTCAAATTTATATGTTAAAAAAATAGTAAAATTATTGTCACCTAACATAGGCTGTCAAAGTCTCTTACTAGGAGTAGATTGATTCCCAGTGTACATGTACTTTTTATGTTTTGTTCACCAGATTTAATTGTCTCTGTGATGGCACAGATACCATTTATTTCAAAATATTTCACTCTTTACTTGTTCTCATTTATGTATTGTGCCAATATATAATCATTAGATTTTCCTTTTTCTCAGTAACATCTAGTTATTAGCACTATTGTAATAAGATGGATAAATAGACTTTTATTAAGAACAAGCTGATTTGTAGTTGATAAACTGAATATCTATTGAAAAGTATGATGGCCATCTGTCACGTGCATTTTAATACTCAGATTAACATTCCTGTTTTGAACATTAGGGACCCATACTTATACTCACTACTTTAATTTTAATTCATGTTTACTTTAACTCCTATACATGATACTGATATTAACAAAAATGGACACATTTTATATGATCAAAGCCCCATCTCAGAAACTATTGAAAGTGCCACTGTATTTTCTATTTGGTTGAACATTGATTTAATATATAACCTTACAGATTTCATCTGCCCTCCTACCTTACACTTCACCGCATATTGTCATTTGCTGGATCCATTTGCACATTATTCCCTCTTTTCATCATTGGTCTTATTTCTCTCTGGAATAAAATGTAACTGAAATATGCACATTTACTGAAGGACAAAACAGAAAAAAGAGCAAGATGAAATCAAACAAAAAAGAACATTTGTGCCTACTCATAGAACTGTATGGCCCACAAAGGATAAGTGGCAAAAGGCAAGGGAAGAATTTCTGATTTGCCATGGAGCTACTCAGATTTTGAAAAGAGTGAGCTGTTTTCATTTTTCCAAGTGAAAACAGCTATGATCTCTTTTATTCTCAGTGTTCCCATCTTCTCCAATCAGAAAGGCAAAGTTGTATGTTTACAGAAGGGGAATGTAAGTGATAGCCATACGCTCTCTAAGGTGATTACGGCAGAGAGCAGTAATGAGATCTGAGTTTCATAACTGTATCATGATTATTATTATATTCTGTTCACGTAGGCCCCTCGGTGTGCATTCTGTCACAACTGTTGTTTAATATCCTACCTATTAGCAACTTCATATTTAATTTTGGGGATGCTTATCTTCCCTTCTAGATCATTAGAGAAGATGTAAGTAAATAAGAAGACAGTCTTGATGGTTATCCTCTAAGCATTTTTTGCCTATTAAGTTTATTATTATATTTCTAATATTGGAATTATATAAAAATAGACATTATTTTGGCCACAAAATCAGCTTCTTTAACAGCAATAAACTTAAAATGTTCAGTTCAATTATTTATTACATGATTTTATTGGGTGAAAGCTAAGATGAGATAAATATGCAATAATAAAAGAGAACAAAATTCATTTCTTCTTCCCAATTAAGAATAGCTATAGCAGGGAGAGGAGTAAAAATGTGATATAGAAATGATATCATAGACAACTGAATGTGGAGTATTAGGAATCTTTAAAATGTAAATTATTGGCTGCACATGATGTCTTAGGAAAACCAACCTGTACTAAAAAAAATAAAAGAATAAGATATAATGGTGTTCACCTATATGTGAGCCCCTCTGAAAGCTGAGGCAGGAGAATCACTTGAACCTAGGAATTTAAGGCTTTAGAGAGCTATGACCTCACTATTACACTACAGAATGTTGATTTCATTTATATGAAATGTTTAGAAAAGACCAATCTACTTAGAAGGGATGGGTACGATGAGTGACTGCAAATGGACACAGGTTATCTCTAGTGGTGATAAAAGTGTTTTCACTCTATCGAACCACCTATCAAGTAGTGAACACAAATGTCTTAACACTGTGGTTAAGTAAATGAGGTGAAAGCTATGTTAGTGAGTAGGATGTGAGCACTCCAATTTGTACAAATAATCAACACGTTGAATCCCACAAAGACATAAATGTACTCATGATCTATGTTTAAATGACTTAATAAAAAAAAGCATTTTCAGATTGGATTGTAGTATTTAATTGTACATGTAAATGAGTGAATTTTATAGTATATAAAGTAGGATTCCATAATCCTGCTAAATATCCTTCTGCACACACACAATGTATACATTTGTCAGTTTTACATTTTTTAAATTATGGAGTAGATAAAATTTTTTCAGCCTGATCAAAAAATCCAGAAACTAGAAAGAAAATGATTGAGAATTTTGGACACCCTAAAATAACAATGACAATAAAAAAAATAAAATCTTTCTGAATGACATGCACTAAATAAAATTAAGGGGAAATAATCTGTTTGGGGGTACGGGAACAGATGAAAATGCAGCACCTGTGAACTATGAAATAAAGGGCTCATGTCCTTAATTTAACAATATAATCAATAATATACAGAGTAGCAGAAATTGGTAGTTAAGTATAAATCATGGGAAAAAATCTTTATTTTATTTTGTCTTTTTTAGAGACAGAGTCTCACTCTGTCACCCAGATAGGAGTACAGTGGTGTGGATCACAGTTCGCTAAAGCCATGAACTCCAAGGAACTCCTATGAATTTGCCCTACATAATATTTCAAGGGCCTTTCTGCATAGTCTATTGTAATAGAATTTGATGGCTTTGAGAAAAGTTAAAATAACAAAAAATGGCTATTAATTTAAAACTTTTAAAGTAAGTCATAGCATGCTGGTAAGTGAAATATTTATCAGTCGATATAATGTATAAGGAATAATTGTGGGCACACATCATTGAAATTATTGTAATGAATGAAAAGTAAAAAGGAGCAAAGAATATTCTAACTAGCTCCTATTTCCTGGAAGCATTCATAAAAAAACTATGAACTATAAGTAAAACTATCAGTGGTTTCTTTGGGGATAGATCAGGATAAGAAAAAGAAAAACAACTGTCCTTTTTATATAACATCTAATATGAATGATTTACCTCAAATTAAATTGTAATTATTTACCTTTAAAAGTATAAAGCAGAATTTTTGAGAAATTAATTTGACATGTTCTTTGTGATACTTTTAATATTTTAATATCCACCATTTTAAAAGGTTGTGTCTTCCAGAAAAAAGTACATAAATGACACTTGAGAATAAACTGTTTCAAGAATAAATGCATACAGTTATATCACATAATTCAGGGATGCTACCCACTGAGGTAATTCATATTTAATACACATTGTCCTGCTCCCCTTTACACTCATTGCACAACATCTGAAAAGAGAGACTGGGATTGTTTAAGGGACTGACTACAAAGATTCTGGCTGCTTCCTTGAGACTAAAGGGCTTTATCTTATGAATAATAAAAACTAAAATTGAGTCTCTCTGTGCCCAAACTAATGTTAACAGCTGTCCTACAAACGTCATGGGTTTAAAGTAAATTCCAGGATAAACCAGCTTGGCTGTTGCAACTTTTAACTGAACCACAAATGGCAAACAGCAACTTCCCCATTCCCCCACCTGACCAGGCTGCTGAGTAAGCAAGTCTCTCCTACGTGCTGTTTGCAGTCACCGTCCCAGCATCAAACCAGGTGATGATTCTCTTCCAGAGAGAGTCTCCAGGCCAAGCCAAGATGCAATCTTTCTCCTTTCATTTATTTCTTTCCTTTTCTCTTCTGATAAGAGCTATTTGGAAAGGTGCTGTATTATTTAAAGTCAACAAGAAAATTCAGTGAATGAAGAAACTGAGAAGATTTCACTGCCCAAGAGATGTACCACAAAAAATATACTTAATGATAACATAAAAAATGGCAGCCTTCAAAATGTTTTTCTTCATATATTGAGGAAAAAGTGTATTACTATGATGCTTGCTTTATAAAACTATTGATTGTTTTTACCCTAAAGACGAAAATGTACCCTAATAATTATAATTTGTCACAAGCTTAACATTTTAAGTCACTGAAAACATTTTAAAGATTATAATTGTTAACATTCACATGCCAGGTTCTGTTTTAAAGTATCAACATTCATTATCCCTTTCATTGAGGACATTATGAAGTGGGTACTATTATTTCCCCATTTATAAGAGGAAATGAAAACACGGTGATAATCTGTCAAAGATCACACAGTTGAGAAGTGGTGGAGTAAGAATAAAGTTCAAGCAATCTGATTGCTAAACTATTCTCTTAATCATTGTTCCTTCTCAGCCACCTCCTTTTTTTTGTCAATTAGTACTTAAGTATTCTCAGAGAAAATTCTGTTACAAATAGCATGTTTGTGATTGTTATTGTCTCATACATATATATACATTTATATCTTTTTGTTCTTACATAAAAACAAACTCTGGCTTCAACCTAAACTGAAACCAACTATTTTATTTTATATAATTCTAAAGGAAAATAGGGTTGTTAAGCAATACACTGGAACATTTTGGGAGAAATATGTATTCATGGGCAATTAGGAAACAAACACTGAAATTTTTAAAAAGAATATATTTAAATCATATAACACACAACAAAATAAGTGACTCATGCACAAGCTTGTCGTTAAGTAACTAACATGCAATTGTATAAATGTTACATCATATTCTAAGAAAAATAAAGTTTGTACCATTTAATTAATTGAGAAGAATTTGAAGGCATTCACCAGGACTCCTTTATAATTACATATTTAGTGACAGACTTTCAATTGAAAACTGCTCCCATACCGCCGAACCTTCTGCAATTATTTTGAAGCCAGATCAGAAGTGAGTTTTCAAAATAAAGCTTAGAGTTCCCAAGATAGTTTATTTTTATATTTAACTCTATTAATCTTTCTATCCATCTATGTATCTCCTGATGGCCTTATAAAAATTGAACCCAGACACACCTGCCATTAGCACAAGGCAATGTAAATGGTCAGGGAGTATTTTATACATGGGGAAACAGCAAACCCCCACATGTTTGGATGTAACGCTGGTCACTGTGACCACCCTGGCAAGATCTGTCTGAGCTTATTTGTCCTCATTTGCAAAATCAAGCTGATAATAAATGCAATCTATCCATTAGGATCTTTTTGAGAATTAAAAAAATCAGAATACATACAAAATATTTATGTGCCTAACATACCACACACTTGCCATAAGTGGAAAAATAATTATTATTCTTATTTTTCAATCCCTTTTCTATATTTTTGTCTAAGAGAATTGAATCTAATGAAAATTTAAAGCCAAGATAGAAATTTCAGTGTTAGATCACTTGAAACTTCTGAGAAGATGACGGCAACATGAACAGCATCTTGTAATAATCCTCATATCACAATGCCATTTACTGTATTCAGCCTACACAGCTAAAATTGACTGGCCCCTTCTAATATCCTGTACAATAAATAGAAGGCATATTAGGTAAGGCTGTATTGTGTATCTCATATCAGGTACTTGGTGGCTCCCTGATGAGCAGAAGACATCTCCTCTTTGACTCATTCTATTACAGAGGTAGGCACATCTGTCAAAAAGAAAAAAAAAAGAATTTATATATATATATATATGTATGCTAATATATGCCTAAGTGAAACATATTTCTTGAAATATAGGAGAGGTACAAAAAAATGTGATCATGATAAAAAGAATGAAATGAGATTTTGCTTAGTCCTCATTTTAGATGAATAACCAAGCTGTTTTTAGGCCTTTAAAGAAGATTCTGAAACAGCTGCTAAACTCTGGTATATATAAACATGAAATAATTATATTGAAAAACCACTTTGGAGGACACATGAGTCTGGTGTTGTTATTGAGAGATTAAGAATATTTTTAATATAATAAATATAGTGGCATTATCTTATACTATAGGATATACTCAATCATATTTATTATATTATTTAGAAAAGGTGGAGTGAAATTACTATATCAAAATGTGAGAGAAAAAACTTTGGAAAATTCCATTTCTACCACCTTGTATTAATTGAATAGCTGAATAAAGAATCATTTAAAATTTTTTGATGGGCATTTTACTGAATCTGTCAATTACTTTGGGTAGTATTGTAATGTTAATGATATTCATTCTTGTAACCCATGAACGTGAATTATTTTTCCATTTCTGTGTCCTTTTCAACGTATCTCATTTTTTATAGTTTCCCTCATAGAGATTTTTTATTATGTTGATTAAATTTTTTTCTAGGTATATCATATTTTTAAATTTTTTTTTTTTACTATTGTAAATATTTTAACAGGTTCTTTGGGGAAGTCCTTATGGTTTTCAAAATATAAGACCATGTCATCAGTAAATAAAAATAATTTGACTTGTCTTTTTTTTTAATTTAAATATTCTTTATTTTTCTTTCCTAATTGTCAGGCTAGGTTGTTCTTACTCATATGTGACCAGTGGTTCTCAGAGGCTGGGAAGAAGAGATGTTACTATCATATTTTTATTATAGTTTAAAGAGAAGAGTTTCCCTCATGTTCAATTTTTCTTTTTAACTTGTTTTTGTAAATTATTATTTTTTTAAATTGGTGTTGTTTTGTTTGAAACTAGAAACATCCCAGGGATTCTAACATTTTAAACATTATTGCTTTTTCCAACATAATTATCTTCAATTTATTTATTTCATTTTAGAAAATTTGGGCCTGTGTACTTGTATTGATAGAAGACTTTGCAGAATGGAGAAAATAGAAGGTAATAAGTAAATGATAAAAACATGTATTCAACATTGGAAGCTTTACTCATTAAAAACTATAGCATTTTATTAAGCATACACTAACCAGTATTGCTATTTTTTCACTTGGTTGTTAAATGGCAAGAGGAAGTGTCTGTAAATAGGCTGGAAATAATATATTTCTCATAATATTCTTATATAAATCTTTTTTTGGTAATATTGGAATTTTATGACTTTGAAGTGATGACTGATAAAATACTGCAATTCCATTATTTTATCCACTAATGATTTTATAGAAATATGGTCACAAAATAAGTTACCAAAATATTATTCCATTTAAAATATTTATGTATAACACCTTATTAAAAGTTTCTTAGAAAAAATTAAGAAGTGAATTCTGCCTATAACCTTATAACATTAAAGCATTTTTATCTTAAGATGTTTCCTTACCTGATTCAGGCTAAATTTGTCTACATCACATTCAGTTCAAGGTCTTCCTATGAACTTTAGCTACCTATTTTGTTTATGATTGTCACCTATCATTTTTTCTGTCATCTCAACTCAAATTTACATATCACAAAATTCTAAATAAATCCTCCTAGTTGTCACTCTCACCTTCTGCAGGTAAAACATTTCTTGTGGAAAGCAATAAATAATTTTTAAGAATGCATTGTTTTAAGGGATAGACACAAATTTTCTTCATACATGTTTCTTATTTGAATATAGGGAAGTTTATTTGTTATTTAAAATACACACACACACACACACACGTGTCATTTTCCTTATAGCTGTTCCTAGAGATACAAGGTCACTCTACATTTACTTACATGTCAACTTGACCTCTGTATCTGGTTTTAGAGTGAGGAGCTGTAAGTACTGGATATCAATTTGAAGATAAGCATTGATCTCAACAAATTCCACAAGACAAAAACTAATATTTATTTCTACAAGAAAATAAGTTTTGAAATTATACAATATATTTCCTTGTGGAATGAAACTACCACATTTAAAAACAAATGAATTTAAAAATCTCTATTCTACTAGGTAGATACCTAGTAATGGGAATTCATGATCAAATGGAAGGTCTACTTTTAGTTCTTTGAGGATTCTCCATACTTCTTTCCAAAAAGGCTGTATTAGTTTGCATACATTGACCTGGATAGAGTTGAAACAAATTCTTCTTAGTAACCTATTGTAAGAATGGAAAAATAAATATCCAATGTACTCAATACTAATATGAAACCAATATATAAATAATTACATGCTCATATGAACAACAAAATACAAATATGGAGAGAGAGGGAAGTGGGAGGCAGAGGGTCATTGATAGGAGGGAGGCCATGAAGGGGCATCTCACCTAATGTGCACATTGTGAGGGTGTAGATCACTCCCCCTGGGTGAAGGGGTCTTTTACAGCTGGAGCTTTATTCTGGAATTGAGAACAACATAATCTAAAAATTTATACTCTCATATTACTTTGAAATAAAAAAAAGAAGAAAAAAAATAAATAAAAATCTCTATTCTAGACAAAATTCTAAGAATGCTATATAAAAAGGCCCCATGTATAATTCCCTCCCCTTGAGTACGGGCAGATCTGTGAATATGATCAGATAATTTCTCCCTAGATTAGGTTGCGTGACGGAGCAAATGTGTGGGCAGAGTCCTGATCACAGGAGCCGTACTGTGATCTCCTTATCAGGGCCATATGGCCAGGAATTGGGTGCAGCACCTAGGAGCTAAAGATGGTCCCCAGCTAGACACTAGCAAAAATACAAAAGCCTTAGTCACATAACTGTGTGGAATTGAATTATACCAACTACTAGGGAGCTTCATAGTACTCTGCAATGTGGACAGAGGCTCCAGGTGACTTCTCAGTTTCAACCTAGTACCCTGGAAAGAAATTTCAGTTCTCCCGTGAGGAGATGACAAGTGAAAATTAGTAAGCTCTAGTGTATGACCAATACGATACTCTTTCCTGAGACCCATTCCTCTAAAAATTTTACTAAGAAAAAAGTTATAAAGAAAACAGTAAATGTTTGATTTCTAGATGTGCTATTAAATTCAAGAGATTTGAACATGTCTTGACTTTTTCCTCCCTTATGAAAACATGACTGGAGACAATACAGCAGAATAATTTAATGGACACTTAGGGGGACCATGCTTACGCTAAGATCCACTGATCCCCCATAATGAAAACTTCCTCTCTCTGTAATCTCCTCCCCAGCCTTGGCAATTATTAAGGTTTACTGCTCCCAAAATCCAGCCTTTCTTTACTCTTGGGGAAAATTAACATGATTTGATTGTTTTCTTTCTTTTTTTTTTTAAAGGTACTCTACCAGGTAAGTTGAACTATCCCTCTTTTTTAGTAATCTGACAATTGTTGGACGAATTTCTTAGAGAAGTATCATGTGGACATATAGTACCGTGATTTAGTGTTTTTCCATCAAATGCCTGTCAGTGGGGGAGTCTCTGAGATGTGAGTGATAATAAAAGGAAGAATTTGAACAGAAACGGATAACCTAGAGGGCAGAACTTCTTTCAAGAGCTAGTCAGCAGCAGTCTGGGTCACTGGGAAGAGGAGAGAGAGAGAAAGAGAGAGAGAGAGAGAGACAGAGTGAGAATCCACCCAAAGAGGTGCTTCTTCCATTGTCAACTTGTTTCACCATCAGTTATTAACTAAACTTTCTTTTTTATACACAAATTTATCAAAATTCAACACAAAGCAAAGGGGTCTTTTGAGGAATAAGAAAATGGTAATCATTTTATTTTCAGTGGTGCATTAGAACCTAAATCTGACATGATTGTTGCATAAAATGCAGATACGGATCATCTAAATTCAAACCATAAGTTGGCAAGGTAATTATGTAAGATGTTATTTGGCAAAACTATCCCTTGCTACTGGTTTACAGTTATGATCAGTGATGTTAATGATGTCAAAATGAATATTGTTTAAATTCTATCTATTTATAGGTCTTGGCGATGGCAAGGACAATGTGGTATATTATAAAGTTTAGAGTTGTGATGGTAAAAGATGCGCTTATTAATATTCACCAGGCTGACAGGAATTGACAGAGGAATGCAGGAGCTCATTCGAAAGTATCATAACCTTGTATTTTCTGAAATGCAGCCAATAAAAATATACTGCCTTGTATGGTTAAAAGCATGTTACTTTATTCCTAATTTCCCAGCATAGCTCTGCAAATGACTTCCTGGCATTCATATTTTGCTACAATAGGACCATGGGGAAGCTAATCTTCAACGAACCTCCATATGTATCTCATTATACATTAGTAGATGGGTTTGTTTTCTGAGTGCAAAGAGTAATGTAATTTTTTTTTTAAGAAAAAAGGAGTATATTTGCAAGATAACATAGTTTCTTTGATCACAATTATTATCAGAAAAGTTCACACTAAATATAGAAATCGAGGTAATTTCCCACATAGTCAATAAATATCGAAAATGTATCAAATAACTTCCAAAGGACCTAGTTATTCTTATCATAGGCAAGTTTAACATCTGAGCGGTTCTTATATGAGGTTCACCTTTACTGTGTAACTATAGAAAAGTGAAAAAAATATGCTGTAAATAAATAAAAATGATTGATAACTTATAATTTTGCTATTCAATAATTAGCAATTTTCTGGTTGCTCACTGGTCAGGATAAAAGATTCTATATTTGTACTTATATTTTCATACTCAATATACTATTTGATATAGGCACAAATTGTTGTGTCCAATATTCCCCCAAGTAGCCCCCAGCAAACAGTCCGAGGCACACTCCAATGTAAAAAGCAAGAGGTGAGCTTTATTTAGCAAGCCCCAGCCTGGACTCTCCACCGAGGAAGAGCCCTGAGCCCAGGGGTCTGGACAGTTTTATAGGGTACAGAAAGCAAGAAGGGTGGGGAACATTCGTGATTGGTGGTCTGTGATTATAATAGTATAGGGAGGCTCTGGATTGGTCGAGGTTGAGGCCTGGAGGGATTTCCTAACTGGGGTAGGGGATTTCCTAACTGGAGTGAGGTGGGGGCCTGGGGTGGTATGAAGCAAGAAGGGTGGGGTATACTTCTGATTGGCTGATTAGGATGCTTGATTTTGGGTAAAAGCCTGGGTTTTGGGGAAACTGAAACTTATCATCTAAGATCGCAGCGGGGGTGGGGGAAGTAACAAAATGGTGCTGGTCTGGCCCTCTCAAAATAATAATAAGAAAAATCCAGTCAGATTGTGTCTTGTGATATACTACGTATTTTTATGCTATGGCTCTTGCTGTCTGTAAACTTAGTGGAGTGTCCTAGCTATTCTAGGAGACAGGTCTTTCATCTACAAAATAGCAATTCTCACACCTTGGCTTCCTAATTTCTTAAAATAGTAATTTTCTTAGACCCTATTTTAAGTTTTGTCAATATTTACTGAATTACACATTAAAACAAAAAAGCGAATGTTTATTTTGTACTTTATTTGGAAATGGCAATAATTCTCCCACCTGTTAGCATAGCATCTTGATTCAATGTAAAATAATTGTTTCCCAAAAGAAAAGTAAATTTGTGAGAAAAATATAATTGGTTGTAATTTTTTAACTGTATTTAACACCTAGCTTAATAGAAGAAAGGTGAATTTTCATATCTGCTTTGCATCAAATTTGTTAAAAATAAACTGAAGTATAGAAAGATAATTGGGCTTCATACAAATTGAAAAAAGGAGTGGTATTTTAAGGATCTTTTCTGGTAATTTTCATTGATAAGTAGTAGTTATTTAAAAGTTAATTTCAAGATGAAATCTGAAAAATATCAATAATTTTTTAAATATTCCATTACATCAAATTCCATTGACCTATTATGAACTGCCAATGGATCTTTTATTCATGGATGATTCCTTAATACTGTGCATTGTCATTGGGAAAACCTCAGATCACTGATTTGTGAACATATTTCAAATGTAGATAAGTTTCATTCTATAATATCAAAAATTCACATTGTTTTATACCATTACTGATTTAATTAGAACATTCTTTTATAAGAAAAAAGAACATTCTTTTATGTATTCAGATGCTCTCAAGCTCACAGTGGTAGAAACTTTCAAAATTCTAATTTTTGCTTTCTAGGTAAATCACTGGACACTGACACTGCCAGTGGTTTTCTGAAGTAACAGGTTCATTTTATTCATTTTTGAGCAAAGCTTCCAAATACCAAGCATGAATGAATATAATTTGCTTTTAAGTTATTCTTCTTTATAAAAATTCTGATATCTGCAATAAGTGACTAGTTTAGTTGGCTTCTCAGACACCTGATTTTCCTTGAAGCAACAATCATGTTTTAGCAAACACACAACTGTTTTGAGTGTATTTCTCATTTTGCCGTACTGATGTTAAAAACAGATGTATATGTACTGATAGGTCCAATTTTTATTTTAAAAAATACTATTTTTCTGCTTACTTCAGGACATCCTTGAGTTATACTGATATTGAACTGTATTGCAATGCATGGTTATCAAACATACAGTGACTACTAAGAGAACTTGTTGTCACTATCTTGCTGTATTACATCCACCAGCAGTTTTATCTCCCAGTGTTTTCCATAATCAGTGTTCTTACCAATCCGATGAAAAGGAAAATAATATCTTAGAATTATTATGAAAATAGTTTTTGTCTCTTTAACACCTTAAAAGAGCATGAGGACTCTCTAAGGATCTTGGGACAATAATTTAAGAACTGAATTTTTTTAAGAGTGCCCTTGCTCCCTCCAGAGCTGTGATTTTCTCACAGGAGATTGGTATGGCGAAGAATCTTGTGTTTCAGCCTCCACGATTCCTGTTTACATCTTGGTCCTCCAAGACACTCTCCTTGAGACTGGTACATTTCCCTAATCCAGATCACCCAGTTCACTCTAGAGTCATTTACAAAGAGATTATCTATCCCTTTACATCTAAAGAGGC
Organism: Galagoides demidoff; assembly: GCA_963574575.1. Taxonomy (NCBI): domain Eukaryota; kingdom Metazoa; phylum Chordata; class Mammalia; order Primates; family Galagidae; genus Galagoides; species Galagoides demidoff. The sequence continues at coordinate 26,137 of CAUYQV010078391.1, forward strand.
CACGCATGTAACATCATTTTTCCCCCTTGTAGTCCTGCTCTCATTCTCAAGAGGTTCACAAAATATCAATGTTTTGAAAAGTTACTAAAATGGAACTGAACTAAAACTAGGAAAACAAGTATATTATGCCAATATTAAATATATAACATTTATTTTAGCTGGAATTTTGGAAGGAAGGTCTATGCTTTTAGATTTCAAGTATTCTATGCATTAGTACTCTTAAGACAATACAAGATCAGTTGGGATAAGGACTCCATGTTTGTTTCTACTGCATGAGAATATAGATAGTGCACACTAAAGGGGTGGTAGAAATAAGACTGATATGGAGAGAAGGGTCAGTACCTATAAGAGAATTACAAAATATACCACAGTGAAAAGAGGATTTTATGACTTTTTTTTTCTTTATGCCATCAAATGGAAAATGCAGTATTTTCCATTTGTCAGAAAGATATGAGGGGAAAATGTTTATGTGAAATATGTAATTGGAAGAGAAGCAGGACTCAAAGACCTTGACTCTTGCATAAGATAATTTCCTTAGGAGGTAAACTGTGTTCTTCCATAACTATGTGAATTATAGCATTTATTTAACCTGTTAAAACATGGGCTTAAGGGTGTCACCTGTGGCTCAAAGGAGCAGAGCACCCACCCCCTATGCCAGAGGTGGTAGGATCAAACACAGCCCAGGCCAAAAAAAAAAAAAAGGGCTTAAATGCAGATACAATATTACTTAATACAGTTTTCTACTTCATGTTGAAATAAACTATCTTATAGCAGTAATTTTTATTCTGTGAAAAAACAAATTTAAATTGTAATGTGAAATCAATTTGTAACATAGGGTGTCCCAAAGGAGGTCAACCATAAAGTCACCATCCATAAGGAAAATGAGAAATTGTAGTTAAATATATCTGTATTTACCAAATATTTATTACAAAAATTGTATAAAATAGTATCTATGTGTTGGTCACCTTTTTGTAAAGTTTTGTAATAAATATTTTGCAAATAAAGTTATATTTAGGTACTACTTCCCATTTTGCCTACTTTTTAAGCAACCTCCTTTGGGACTCCCTGTATAAGGGAAAGATCATACATCCATATGTATACACTATTTCTGTCTGCTTTCTTTCATGGAAAGTCAAACTTTTCTACCACTAGCGTTTAGTTTCAATGCTGTTGATTTCCTCCTCCAAGTCTCAATACTTTAATGATTTCAATCATATTGTTTTGTGTGTCGAGCCGCATGGTTGTTAGTTGCATCCAACAAGTTTTATAACCATGATACATTAGTGTTCCAATTTTTCCTTTTATTTCTTCAAAATATAGTTAAAAATATGTATATTCAATTATCTCTGTAAATAATGTTGTAGTTACTATTCTCACTGAATAAGTACATGTTGCCAAATGTTAGGTTCCCCTGCTGTTCTGGGGAATGATGAGCGAAAGTCCTGGGTCTGGTTTACAGATAGCTCTGCATGATGTGCTGACACCCATGAAATGTTAATGGCTGCAGGGCCACATCACAGTAAAGGATGTCATGGAGGACTGTGGATAAGGAATTTTATTTTCTTCACTGAGATTTTTAGGGCGTATGCATGGTTTTTCATGTTTGAAGACATATATGTATATATGAAGCATGAACAATGAATGTGTCCCACTTGAATGCCAACTGAAAACCAAGGGGAATTAAGTTGGGAAAATAAATCATTCTTCAGATATGAGGCAGTCTTTTCCCCCAGCTAGCCCAGTGTTTGCTTAGTATGCAAAGTATCCTTGGCAGCATGCATAGAAGCTATACATGGACTCAATAAAGTAAACTTCCTTCATCAGAGTATCTGCTTCTTCTGAGTTCCTAATTACCATACTAGAGACAAATTCTAAGATACCCATATAACATATTTCCAAGAAGATCAGACAGCCAACTCTGGGCTGGTTGATTATACCTAATAATACAAGCACATGGATATATTGCTGGCTATTTCTACAATTTTGATCTCTGCTTTTTTGAAGGTCTTATTTTGAAGGGAGAAATATTTCTACTTAGGTACATTTCAATAAGTTGATTGACCTGGAATACTTTTTGACTTATTTCAAGTACTTTTTTTCATGCATGTAGATTTTAACCATCTGTAATAATCAATTGTTATATAACGATATTAATTTATCTAATTTGAAGCATAAGAATGGAACTCAACATCTATCTATCATTATCTATACATTAACAACAAACCAGTCTAATTAAAATAATTCTTTTAATTTAGGAAACATCTATTTTCATACTAATTTGTGAAAAATCACTTGGTAATGTTACATTAATTAGTCTTGTATTTAACTTAATCTTTTCAAGCAAAAAAGTTTAAAAATGTATATGACAGCTCAGAATTCACATGCACTTTGCTTTATGGTAGGTATTGTTTTAATTTAAAAAATGGGTATAGGCAGATTTTCATCTGGAATAATAGTAATAATGTAGCTCCAAATGGGGCAATGCATTTATATATGCAACACATAAATGCACATACATTCATACACACACACACATACATACACACATTATCAAAACAACTACCATCCCTAACTCCATGCTGAGATTTGACTATGAGAGTGTTCTAATCAAGGTCTTGAGATATTAGGAGGCAAAGCCAAGATTTGAATTCAAATCTGTATGCTTCAATGTCCATGTAGTTGACCAAACAATAATGTAGCTACCAGTATTTCTATATTCCCTTCCAAAATTAAAAGAAAGAAGAAAAAAGATACAAAAAAATATATATTTGCTGCTCTTCCTTTTATTTTCTAGATTCATTTTTATATATTTATAATGTTAGACAATGCTATGTTTAACCTATAGAAGCTATCCACACACACACATACACACACAAACATATATATATATGTACATATATATATATATATATTTACAAAAAAAATATATTAAAAAATGTTACCAAGTTCAGGTACATACTCCAAATACTTTCAGTTAATTAAATCTAAAACATTCAAAAATGAGGAGACAAAAGAGACAATGGAACGGATAATGAAACTGATAAAGAGAAAACTGAAATATAACACTTTTAAGATTAAAGAATGGATCTTTCTTCTTAAAACAAAACATTTTGCTGTAATGGTATTGATTTATAAACACTGGGGATAATTCAGCTGAATTTAATATATTTATCTGTACCTTCTTTCCAGAACCGTTTTACTACAGGTGAGAGATGAGTGACCAGAATAGAAAATTAATTCATTAAATTTTAATACTCCAATCATTATGTTCCTGCAATTGTAGCTGAATTAAATAATTACAAACATAGGAGAATGTATAGATTATTCACATTAGCTACAAAAGTAAGTGTTAATTTAGAATTATTACCACAAAATTAAATTAATTCAAAATTAATTATGAATTATTACCACAAAATATTGATGTTTAGCATTTGAAGGAAGGCATTGAAGCACAGAGTGTTGGCAAAAAGGTCATCATGATGGCTGGCCACAGTAGCTCAAGCCAGTAATCCTAGCACTCTGGGAGGCCTGCAGTCCCAGCTACTGGGGAGGTTGAGACAAGAGAATCACTTGCTGTGAGCTGTGATGCCACAGCATTCTTCTGAGAGTAACAAGGAAGACTGTCTAAATAAATAAATAAATACAAATAAAAAGGTTATAAAAATTAATTAATCAAAATGCATTCAAATATTATTTATTTTCTGTACAACATAATCTAATAACACATTTACAGAATCTTTTTGGTTAAATTAGGAAACTCAATATGATTGTGAGGCTGTTGATGGAGTTTAAAAGTAGTTATGGTATAGTTGCCCTTACCTTTTTCTTGGTCACCTTCTTAGAAGGACATGCTTTTTGCTTGTCACACATTTGTTACCTAATCAATCACCAGGCATCTGAATATAGCAACCATCTGTTCCATGCATCTGCCCCAATCCTGGAATAGTGAAGCAAGAGTAACCGTTGCTTCTTCCACTTCTGTATGAATTTAGTCATTGCTTTACTAGGAGCATGATATATTCTTCCTGTTGTCTGGGAAGAATTGACATTGAGAAAATGTCCATGTCATGCAAAATGATTGACAGATTTAATTTAATTCCCACCAAAGCACCACCATCATTCTTTGAAGAACTTACAGTTTTCTTCGTACAGAAAGAGAAATTAAAAATAAAATGAATAACCAGCCCAATTCTAAGAAATAAAACCAAATCTGGAGGCAACAAATTACCAGACTTCAAGTTATACTATAAAGCTGTAGTGATCAAAACAGCATGGTACTGGCACAAAAATAGATGATATACATCTGTGAAATAGAATAGAAAACTTAGAGATGAACCCAGCCACATATAACCATCTGATCTTTGATAAGTCAAATAAAAACAGACAGTAGGGAAAAGAATCCCTATTTAATATATGATACTGGGAGAACTGGTTAGCCATATGTAGAAGACTGAAATTCATCCTACACCTCTCATCACTTAAAAAAGTTGATTCACACTGCATATAAGATTTCAATTCAAAACATGTAAAAATTCTAGAGGATGATTTGGGAAAAACTTTTAACAATATTAGCCTGTGAAAAGATTTTATGAAGAAGACCCCCTCTCAGCAATTGTAGAAACACCAAAAATAAATGAATGGGACATGATCAAACTAAAAAGCTTTGGCACAACTAAGGAGAGAACAAGTAAAGTATATAGACATCCTTCAGAATGGAAAAATATATTTGCATGTTCTGAATTTGACAAAGGGCTTATAACTAGAATCTGTGGAGAACTCAAACTAATGCGTAAGAAAAGAGAAAATAATGTCATAAATTTATAAGTGAGTAAGACACATGAACAGAATTTTCTTAGAAGAAGACAGATGAATGACTAACAAACATACGAAAAAAATGCTTATCTTCTCTACTTACCAGAGAAATGTAAATCAAAATCACCCTGCCATGTCATCTAACCCCAGTCAGAATAGCTCACATCACAAAGTCCCAAAGCTGCAGGTGCTGGTGTGGATGTGGAAAGAAGAGAACACTTTTACAGTGCTGGTGGGATTGCAAACTAATACAGCCTCTATGAAAAGAAATATGGAGAATCCTCAAAGAGATAAAAGTAAACCTTCCATTTTATTCACAATTGACAAGATGTAGAATTAACCCAAGTGCTCATCAGCCCATGAATGGATAAATAAAATTGTGGTGTGTGTATACATGGAATACTATTAAGCCATAAAAAGGATCCAGACTTTACATGTTTGTATTAAACTGGATGGTGTCAAAGAACATTCTTCGTAGTAAAGTATCATAAGAATAGAAAAGCATGTAGGGAAAATTGAACCCTGATTTTTAGCATAAGACTCACTTCCTTCTTGAGAGACCTAGAGAATCATGGAACAACTCACGTGAGAATGGCATGTGAGTTGTATACTTGCAGGAGATGAGAAAACTGACCTCCAAGACAGAATGTGTATGTGAGTGTGGCAATACCAAACCTAATAGTTATTTCAAAACCTCTTGATGCTGGAGGCAGAGGATATGCTATAGGTCCGTGATTTTGCAAAACAAAGGTGGAGACAGTCTAGCTGACCTTCTCCATGTCCTCCATAATCAGTGCTAATTTCAGACAATCAGCTTTTGTCTACTTCTTCCCAATTTATGATATTGAATATGGACCTGAGGTTTGGTCTGTTGGGCTCCTCCCAGAGTTCTTCAATCCCTTGGCACAGACTGTATCAAGCTACTTCCTCATGTCAAAATCCCCTCATCAGGTGACCCTAAATCCCTTAAGAAAAAAGGAAGTATACAATGTACTCAATACTAACATGAAATCAATAGATAAACAATTACATGCTCACAGGGAAAAAAGCACAGTTATTTTCAAGTGAGAGGGAGGAGGAAATAGGTAAAAAGGAAAAGGGAAGAAGGAAGGAGATTGAAAAGCTCTCACCTAATAGGCCCAATGTTCGGGTCTATAGCACATCACTTGGGCGAGGGCATCAACTATAGCTTGAACTTTGGCAAAACATCACTTAACCCCAGTGAAAATTGCCCAAATCACAGAGTCCGAGTGTTGCAGATGCTGGCACAGGTGTTGAGAGAGAAGATCAATTTTACACTGTTGGTGGGACTGCAAGCTAGTACAGCCTCTTGGGAAGAAAGTATAGAGAATCCTCCAAGAACTTAAATTAAACCTTCCATTTGACCTGCAATCTCAGTGCTAGACATCTACTCGGAAGAAAAAAAAATCATTTTATCATAAGGACATTTCCACTAGATTGTGATTGATTCGATATACAATCACCAAGATGTGGAAATAACCTTAATGCTCATCAACTCAGGAATGAATTAACATACTCTGGTATATGTATACCGTATAGTACTATTCAGCCATGAGGAAGGTAGTGGCTTTATATCTTTTGTATTAACCTGGGTGGAGTTGAAACATATTCTTCTAAGTAAATTATTACAAGAATGGAGAAACAAATATCTAATGTACTAAATTTTATTATGAAGCCAGTAGATGATCTAACACATGCCCACATAGAAGAAAAACTTAATTCTATTCAAACTGGGGGTAAGGAGAGTGAGTCAGAAGGATGGGGGGACTGGTGTGCCCCCAATTAAAGGCAAAAGGTAGGGGTGTATGGCATACCTTTGGGGTGTAGGAAACAACTACAAGAGGGACTCTACCTAACAAATTCAAATATTGTGACCTGGTTGTTTATATCCTCACAATAACCTGAGATTAAAAAACAAAACAAAACCCTAATGTCATTTTTCACAGATGTAGAAAAAACAGTCTATCCTTCATATGGAACCATAAAAACTCTGAATAGCCAACACAAACTTATGTAAAATGAACAAATTGGGAGATATCACTTTACCAGACTTCAAGCTATACTGCAAGGCTATATTAACCAAAAATGCATATTACTGGCACAAAAAAAGAGAGACACAGATGTATGGATCAGATCTGAGAATCCTGAGATAAACCTAACCTTATATTCCCATCTGAACTTTGATAAAGCAGAAAAATAATGAGAAAAATAATCCCTATTTAATACACGGTGCTGACAAAATTGGATAACCACATGCTAAAGACTGAATCAGAATATGTATCTCTTACCACTCACAAAAAGTAATTCATCATGGACAAAAGTCTTAAATGGAGCCCATGGGGAGAAAGAGGACTACCCATTCATGGGTTAGTGGGACTGCAAACCAGTGAAACTGAGAGAGGATACCTGAGAAGAGTGACATCCAGGAGAACAGGTCTTCTCAAGGACACCACAAGGATGCACCTGCAGGGTCCTCCCCATGGTGATTCAGCTCTTAGGAATTTGTAGGCTTAACTTCCTGGAACCTGGAAATTTCCACTTCTGTGAAGTCCTGTAGTTCTATGGGGGCTGGAACAGCATTTCCCACTTGATTCAAACTGACCAAAGAGAAAGGTACCTGTGGGTTGGAACTTTTTGACTGGAGATAAAAAGGGAAAGACCAAGCCAGTTGGGGAGCACAGCTGTTTGGAATTCTTCTATGCTGTAAGCTTGCCTGGTTGAAATAAAACCCTTTCTCTTATATACATGGTGTTTGGGTGTTCTTTCTCTCCACAGGACCTTGTTTGTCTTCTGCAAGGAAACCTCTATGGAAAGTAGTATGGTTAGTTTCTTGCCTGTAAAGACTTTAGTTTTCTTTCACTTTCATTTTTTTTTTTTTTTTTTGAGACAGAGTCTCACTTTGTCAACCTTGGTACAGTGCCATGCTGTCTTAGCTCACAGCAACCTCAAACTTTTGCACTCGCTATTCTCCTGCCTCAGTCTCCCAAGTAGCCGAGACTACAGGTACCCACCACAATACCAGGCTATTTTTAGCGAGGAGGTCTTGCTCTGGCTTAGGCTGGCCTTGAACCTGTGACCTCAGGTAATCCACCTGCCTTGGCCTCCCAGAGTGCTAGGATTATAGGCATGAGCCACCACACCTAACTCAACATTTTTTTCAAATTCTTTGTCTTAAAGCACAACTGTGATGTATCTAGTTGCTAATATGTTCGTATTTATGCTTAGAGTCTCATTAAATTTCCGAACTTCTTCTACCTCTTCTTCCCTATTAGACTCCCATTATGTGTATTTTGGTATATTTGTTGTTGTTTCATAGGTCTCGGAATCTCTATTCATTATTTCTCATTCTTTTGTTCTTTTTCTATTTACTTTGTACAAGCTGAGCTATATTACTTTACCTTTGCGTTTGTTGTTTCATTTTTCTTACAGTTCATGTCTTTTTTTGAACTTATCTAGTAAACTTGGATTTGAATTATATTTTCAACTCCAGCATTTCCACTAGGTATTATTTAAAAATTAGAATCTCTGTATTGATATTTTCTGCAAAGAGCCATTGTTATATAATTCCTTCATTATTAACCATGGTTTCTTTTAGTTTTTGAAGATACCTACAACTTCCTGCTAAAGTCAACATGTAGAATCCTTTAGGATATTTTTAGTCATTTCTTTTTTTTTCTTGTGTATGGATTTAATTTTTAATTTTTTTTCACATCTTATTTTGTTTTATCTGCTCCCAAGAACTGTTTGTTCTATTTATCTTATTGATGAGAATTGGATATTTTAGATAATGTATTGTAAAAATTCTGGACTCTCTTTCCCCAGTCTATGTTGGTACTTATTGTTGCTCTTTTTGTGTTTTGTTTTTGTTTAATGATTTTTTTCCTCTAATTGTTTTGAATCCATTACCCTCACAAGTTTCCCTCTATTAATTATATTTTAATAATGTTATATTTTAAACAGCCTTCCTAGGGTTTCTTCCAGGTCAGCATAATTTAGTTATCAGCTGATATTAGTTAAAAATTGTGCTTTAACACCTATAACATCAATATTGCTTGATAGGATCAAACCCCACCCAAATAGGGTGGACCCACTTAAAAGAATCAACCCCCTACCCTTTCTCACTGGATGTCCCACCTAAGGAGGTGAATGGGTCCACCCCCTACCCTACCCCACTGGATGTCCCACCTGGGAAAGGTAAATAGGTCAACCCCCACCCTTACAACCGATGTCCAACCGAGGAGAGAGAATGTCTCAAACTCCACTTTTTGACCTTTAAAGCGCCCCTTCGCCATTATGCACGTGTGGATTTCTTCCCAGCTGGAAATCCTACCCCACTTGCACCCAAGTGGAATAAAGCCATTTTAATTGCGCAGCCCAGGCCTCCATTTTCATTTTGTCTTGTGCCTGGGAATAATCTTTCATCTTTGGCTCTGTAATTTTTCGATTGTCACCATTGGCCAATGGAATACATTTCACAGGCATTACCTTATTTGTTTGTAAGATTACCATGCATATCTATGAATGACTTTTTCATCAAGATCCTTTCTGGTCTTTTTTGAAAATGTGTTTAACTTTGTGCATGCACCAGTTTCATAGAAAAAATGGAGTAAATAGAATCTTAAGATTCTTGTCTTCCCCGCCACCCATTTCTATTCTAAATATTTTATTTGTATATAATTGTAGGAGTTTCCCCAGCTGGTATAAAAACATGAGTCTAGTTACAGTGTTGCTCTTCCTTGGTCTTTTGGCACTAAGATCGCTGTAGTTTCCTCTGGGCATAGAATTTTTCTCGCTTTGCTCCTCTCCCTGTTCTACCAGTTCTCCCTTCCTGCTCCACTCTATTAGAGTTCTTGTGAGAAGTAACTAGGGAGAGAATTATGGAAGTAGTTCTAGAAGAAAGTTCTACAGTCTCCTTTTATTTTTACAGTCGTTCAGTACATTTGAAGAAGTTGTTATACATTTGTCACATTTAAAAAAAACCTTATAGTCTTTGAATAAGGATAATTTAAATGGTTGTTTGTAAATTTTTATCTCATTTTCTCTTTGCCTTTTTTGAAAGAGGATTTGTTAAGCTCCTCATCCAGCCACTCTAGAAATCACCTCTACCTTTTGAATTATTTTAATCTCAGTGTCTCTAATGGTATGGATGGTAATTTACTATCCTGCCTCAGGTTGGAATAAATGAATATTATCAGGCAATGCTTCTTGTTTTTCATTGATTCTCTTTGTAGATATTTTGAGGCACTTATGTTGTGGTGATCAATTCATTGTATTGGGGCATATAATAATATTTTCAAGGAATGCTGAATTCCCATGTCTGCAGAACATTATGTAATTTTAATTTGCTTAGATCTACATATTGCTGCTCCAATTTGCATAGATCTAGGAAATGCTAAATTTAAAAAAAGTTTGATTTCAGAATCTTTTGCAAAATGCCAAGAGCTGCATTTACTTAACAAGCATTGATGCTACCATGCAACCTACACTCCAGTTTTTATCCCTGTTCTACTTTTCAATATTGTCTCTCTAATTTCTGTGGAGTGGGCCAATTATTGTTGTAGGGGAAAAAAGCAGTTGCAACATTACCTGTAGCTCAAAATATCCCTTCCCATTTAACAGAATCCTGAATTCATTTGTTATGTAATTTTTTATATTACTGGCTGTAACTTTCATGTGAACTCATTTATAGATTTTGGTCTCCACTCATTTGGATTGTTACAATCATTTAATGTTTAATCACTTCTCTTTTCCAATAAACATAGATTCTAAACTAAAACCCAAAAGTTTGAATCTATGTTTATTAGAAAACACTTATGTATTCATGTTTATCTCATTCACAAATACTGTTAGACCTATTCCTTGTACCTAGTATGATGCCTTGAACAGAGTTCATACTGACAAGTAATTACTTTCTGTACATATATGACTACAGTAAACAAAACAAAACAAAAATTTGATGCAGCACTTTTCATTGAACATACATGTATATAACATTTAATATTATGAAGTTCCTTTATAAATATGAGTATTCTTTATCTCCTAAAATTCTTGGGTAAAATTGATCAACTTTAATGTAAACTCTGAAAGGAAACATTCTAAAATTTTTTGCAGCTCATGAAGCTACAGAGTATAATTATAAATGTTTAACTTTGATTTTATAATGAGTAAATCTATATGAGAAGAAGATAAACGATGTGTATAAAAGTGGATGAGATCTCAAAAAGACCCTAGTGGAGATATTTTCCTACCAATTTTAAACAAAAAATTATTTGAATTCTCTGTTAGGTTCTTCATTGATAAAATTGATTTGATGTACATTATACTCTTCCGAAAGTTGCATTTGGGGAAAAATCTTTTCAAAAATAGAGTAGTTAAATGCAAAACCGTTGTATTAATTTGGATGCTATAGAAAAGACCCGAGTTATATATTATATGCTGTTTTTAAAAAATATTACTTTAATGCAATTTATAAAGAAAATGTATATAGCAATGAAATAAATTGGACTCATTTAAAAATATATTTTACTTAAGGAAATTACTCTCATTTCATTATAATTACCAAGTTCAAATTGGATAATTAAAAAAAATGGTTTTCTAAAGAAAGCGAGGGAAAGATTTTGTCATGTCAGGATGAAATATACAAAACCCCTCAGGATTCTCAGTTTCAGCAGTGTCCATCCAGTTAGAGCTCTTCACTGTGGTGACAAGATTTGTTCTTCCCACAGGGCTCTAACTTGCACTGTTGCCACTTCTTTCCATGGTGCTTATCTTGTCAGTTCCTCCTTTGCTAAATTTAAAACTGAATAATAAGGTCACACACAGGGGCTTCTTTTCTTCTAGGACTTCTGAAAATTGAAAGTTTTTTTTTTTCTTAAGTTCAAGCTATGTCTCAAATTCAATTCTTGGGGAGACATTATGACACTTTGAATGGAAATAAGAAAGACTTGGCTGCAAGTTCTATATTGAGTTTAAAGAAGAGGTATATTGCATGGTATTTTTACTTTTGTTTTGAGAGAGTTCTTGTTAAACAGCCCAGAGAGTCTGGCTTTCATTGCTCCTTTGTACATTTTAGTTGGGTACACTTTACTTTGAACAGATCATTTAAATGGATCAGAGGTTTTTTATGGTATGTGCAGCTATACATATCTTCAATGGGTGGACACAGATGCATTCTTTCTTAGGACTTTATTTGAAATGTTGTCCTACTTTTGGAATGTATTTTACTTTGTATTAAAGGAATTTGATCATGTTTTCTGGTAGTGTCCTAAATATATATATATATGTGCTCAAAGGTGTATGAACCTCTTAAAATTTATTGAGTCATTTGAAAGAGATGTATACTTTTAATTTTAGGTTGTATGAACTGCTAAGATTTACAAACATAAAACCTAATGCTTTCTACAGCCATGTACAGTTCACTTCTTTGTGTTTGATTGATTCAACAATTGATCCCATGAGGCAACCATCTCTTAAACACTAATAATTCTACTTTCTAGAAATGCAAGAGATTTAATTATGGATTTATTCACTCAACTTTCATCTGAATTCAAAGAATGTAAAACCTCAACTATTATCAAGGTTTAATGCTTAAAAAATATTTAAAGTGAATGTATAAAACTCTCATAATTTAAATAGGACAAAGATGATAAATATTGTTACCAGAATTTCTGTCTTCATTAGGTCTTTGGTCTCACAGATTGAAAAATGAATCCAGGGACCACAGATCAGTGGTAAGATAGGATTTATTATACAGAAAAGAATACAGAAAAAGCACCAGAGCTCCTGGCAGAGGGAAAGACCAATGTCAGAAATTTTCCTCTCTGCTTGGGTTCTTTGTCTAGGGGTATGTGTGTATATACATATATATACATATATATATTTGTCTAAGGGTATATGTATATCTATCCCAGATATTATATACATGTATACAAATATCTATAAACTGAGAAAGATGGAATTTTACTGCACTGACCATGGTCATATATATATATATATATATATATGCATATAGATAGATAATAGATAGATAGATATAGATACATAAATCTCCTAACAAATTAATGGATACAGTTCCTTCCAGGGCAAAATGTCAGTGCATTCCCTTCATGAAATTTCCAAAGCCTAGGAAATGGGGATTTCCCTGTTCAGCCCTGAATGGAGGGATCCTTTGCTAGGGCCACTCCCAGACCCAGAAGCTGTGTCTGTCCCCAGAGGACAGCCTTATACCTGTGGCACTGCACCCCCAAACAATCAAAAAATGGAGGTGGCTTGGGCAGGGGTACAGAAGGCTGGGCCACAGTCCCCCTCAACTAGCCAGGAGTGCCTGTTCCTCTCTGCCCTACTTGGTTCTCCAGGCCTGGCTTCCCTGCATCCTACAGCACCAACACCCCTGAGATGGTGATGCTAAATGCCAGGCAGATTCCCCATGGCAGGTTTGTGTGGCACAAGTCAGGAGACCACCCACCCTTTATCAATCTCACATCTATTATTATTATTATTGGTTTCTTGCCTTTTAAAAGAGCCCTTCTTTGCTAGATCTCTGGTGTCTCAAGGAACAAAAACTTGGTCTAGTCTGTAATAAAATACATAGAACTGGTATATAGTCAAAGTTAAATATATTATTCTTTTTTGTGTGTGTACATAAATGTGTTCTCCATGTACAGAAACCTGGACCTAAAGATGAATAATATACATATACTTGAGATTCTCTTGAGAGTATATTACCACTTTCCTGGGATTTGAAACTATCTGGTCTGTGGTGATGATCTTTCCCTTTGGGACAATGAAGGACAAGATGAAGCTTTAAGAAATTATTAGGTATATAGTCATAGTCTGTAAAACTCAACAATTACTTTTATTGTTTGAATAATGGGTAGAATTATAAGACATTGTAAGTGGAAAAAACTTGAGTTTACTACACAATTTGTAGATGGTACATGTGTATACAAATATCTGTAAACTGAGAAAGATGGAATTTTAATGAACTGACAAGGGTCATATAAAATAATGACAGATTATCAAATAAAACTTAGGTATTGAAATTTATATTCTTTTTTCTTTTGTAAAACACAATATTACTCTGCATTTACATTTATTGATCATATACTACAAACTAGGCATTTACTTAGATGATGTGGTATCAAATGGAACTCTTTGTTTTATGAGATAGGGAACCTGTGCCTTGGGGTCACATGTGACCTTCAGGATCCTTGATTGTGGCCTTTTGACTAAATCCAAATTTTACAGATCAAACCATTATAATAAAAGGATTTGTTCAGTGAAGCTTGGAGTCAGTTGAGGGGTACAGTCAGGGATCTCGGGGGCCATATGTGGAATTGAGGTCACAGATTTCCTTTCCCTTCCCCATGACCTCAACCAAGTAAGGTGTCATCAATGGAAGTTTTTGAGACACTGAGAGTGGCAATCTTCAAGGGAGAAAATCCACATATCACCTCAGACTCAATGTTTGCTGAGTTTCCGATATTGACTTCAAATAGCTCCTTGGAAAGATCAATAAATACTGGCATATGTCCTTGAATGCGGGGACCACAGAGAATTGTCCCTGCTTCTCTACAGGAGAATTAATTCAGACTAAGGGCACCTGGAGTTATAGAACTGGGTCAAGAGCTGTGTTAGATTTGCAAGGATTCAGATGTTTTGATGTGTCCATTAATAAATAGTGTGAAGAGGAGTGTCTACCTGCTTGCAGGTTTAGGCTTTAAGTGGGGGCAGAGTTGCCAGAAGAACACCCAAAAATGTCTATATAAATAAGAAATGCAATACACTGCATTTAGTAACTTCACCAAAGTTACTAAAGATCAGGTTATAATTTCACCTAGTATATAAGACTTTTCCATCTGATTCCCTATTCCTTCCTATATCTTGACTTTAAAGGTATTAAAAAGAGTAGAATTTCTGGAAAATAAAATGGATTAATGGTATTAAAAGTAAAGAGGAAACTTCTTTCCCCTTTAGAGGTCTTTGAAGCAAAGAGTAAATAACAACAACAACAAAAAGAGTGCTATATAATAATACTATCTCAGAAACTAAAACATAAAATATGGTGGCACTAATTTTCAAACTTGTTAAAGAATAGTGTTTTTAAAAAAAAAAGAATAGTGTCTTAAACTATTTGAGCTTTACAGTTACTCTCACAAACCATGGTATTTAACCTTCCACATTAAAAAAAAGCTAAATTGTGGAATTCATATACCAGTGGTTTTGTGGTTTTGAAAGTAGCCATAATTTTAATCCCGTATGATATGAGAATGGACAAATTATTCTATGAATTAAATACATTTGCAAGTAGGACCATCATATCCTTTAGTTTTATAGGAAATGAAATTAAATTGATCGTTCTCTGTGGGATGTACATTTAAAGATTGATAAAAATCCCTGCCTGGTTTTCTTGTCTAGACAATAAACTAAAGTAGAATTTAATTAAAGCTTAGGATAAAAAAAAATCATTAGTTGCATGTTATTGTCAACAAACATTCTATTTCTACCTAACCTACTTCGTGCAAGGACAACAAGTTAAATTAAACTAAAAAGAAAAAAAAAAATTGATCTTTCTAACAGATGCTAAATTGAACATAGGACTTTTTCCCTTAGTGTACACAAAAGTTTATACGAGTATATTGTTTTCTTCTAGCAAGCTTGTTGAGGCAAAAAGCCTAAGATAATTAAAGAAACAATTAGGTAACACCAGAGAGGAAGCAAGACATTAAGTGAAATTAGTTTGTCAAGTCAATTACAATTTAATAATTCTTAAATTTTTTTATGGTTCTTAAATTATAATTACTGGTTCCAGTTTAGGGATAAAGTGGTTTTCTAAAAGCAATGGAGTAACCTCAGAGGAGAAAAGAGAGAGTAAGGTATATTATGTATAATTCATTGTACAAAGTATAATTAGTCTGAGATATATTTAAAATGTGAACATTTTGTAAAGACAAGTATTCTGAACTATTTTTCATCATTCCTCTTGTGACCAAAATATGAAATTGCCAGATGGCCAGCTTGGTTTAAAGATACACTCTCTGGTCATGCAACAAAATGAGTTTATTTGGCACAAGGGCAGTAAATTTTTTGTTTCTGTTTCAATGATATTGAGTAATATCAGCTATTTGAATGCAGAAAAATTTACTATAGTTGGGAAACCCTGTATAAAAATTAATTTTATGCTACAATCAGGCATACTTCTACTTTTTGAATATTTTTTAAATCAGTAGGTGGATATTTTTTTCCTGATGTCAAATCCTTTCAGTTGTTGTAAACCTTAGGCAGAGGAACCATCTTGCAAATTATACACAGGTATTTTGTTTTTGTTGAATATTTTGCTTTAGCCTTCATCATATCCCTTCTCTGCCTTTTGGAGATAGAGTGCAGCCTTCATCACAAGCGCATTATATATTTTGTAAAACTCAACATTTATGATTTTGTTACTTAGTGTTTGCTCTGCAATAAAACCATGTTGAATAATGCAACCATTTTATTTATCCGACAAATCCTTGAGTTGGCTTCTGGCTTGGATTAAGCTGGCTAACTGAAGCTCCCCTTTGACTGTTGTCAACTAGAAGATGGGTGAGTGCCTAAATGACACAGGATGACTGCACTATTTGGTGGTCACTTGGCTATGACAGAGTAAGCCTTGATTCTGCTCTCTGACATTTCTAATATTCTAGGGACCTTTGCCACGAGATACTCACTGAGCTCCAAGCACATTAAAAAAAAAAAAACCTAAGCCTCAATGAAAAAGCTCTGCTCAAGGCTTTTTTAGTACTCATAATTTATGTTTCTGTTGTTAACAGCAAGTTATTTTCATGTTTATGAGAAAGAAACTTTAGTAAGTGCTCAAAAAATGAACGAAATGATCTTCTACATTAGCAAACTATTTAGGTACATCTAAGTGGATGGTACGGTGTCATGGTAATGCTATGCTTCTCTAAAGATAGAAGTACATGTAATTTACTTAGATGCAAAACTAAAAACTAAAAGTGAAAACAAACAAACAAAAAATACAAGTTACATTTATTTTCCCGCTCTTCAAATTATGGTAGCAACACAGATAGTATAGGAAAAAATTAAACTATTTCCATATGTGTATGTAAGGCATGCAAAGTAGTCATCAGCCTATTACTCAGAATAGAGGTTTCTTTTTGACAGAAAAACTATCAGTTTAGGGGATTTTTTGGTCCTTTTACCTCAAATCTTAGACACAGTAATTGGTTAAATTCTGTTTTTTCTCCATATGCCATTTCTAATTTGGTGAAAATAAATGTATGGTTAATGGATTGAGTAACTTTTTGTAGGAAAAAACCCATATAACATTAAAATGTAGATACTCATATTGCCAGAGAAAACATATTTAATATTTAATTCATTAAATAAAATGAATTAAAAGAACTGAGCTTTCTCTGCTTGTATATGTGTAAACAGGTAAAAGAAAATTTGTGATTGAGTATTATAAGTACATATTTCTATCAAGCATGGACAAGCCACATGATAACTCTAAAAGCCATCAGTTATATTGATAAGAAAATCTTATTTTACAATTGTTTTAAATGAAAACTTAACTGGACACTTACGTTTATGATATTGAAAGGAAACAGATTTGCAAAAGTAAAGACTTCAAATATCATTTTCTCTAACTACAGTGTCTTTAATTGAAGTAAACTTTATAGTTACTCTTTTTTCTGGATTCCTTTCCACTTTTATTTCTGTATTCTTTTGTAAAATTTATTTTTAGTCTCAAAATAATTGTCATAGATTACTTAAATATTGCTTAGGCTGATAAAGGCACAATTTTAAAAACAGAATTAACCTGGGAGAGCCTATCTTTTTAAATCCTTAGTCTTCTGTCTTTGAGAGAAGGGCAAGTGGTGAATGAAACCAGAGTAATGACTGCTATTGTTTTCCATAAGGAGTATGGACAATGCTGTGCTACTTAAAGTAAATTTTGCCACAGTAAAAGGAGCTGTCTTTTATATTACGATTTCACTACCAGTTGGTCTGTGCTCTATAATGTCAAAACAGCTGGTGGAAATGAAGCAAAAGAAACAAAAAAACAAAAATAAAACAATGCAACGCACAAATGTTCAATGAACATGGTTCATTTATTGATTTGTTTTTTTTCTCCCAAGTTTACTGAATCAGCTTCTGAGTCAGGATGGAGTGACCTTTAATCCTCAATGTCATGCAGTAGGATTCAAGCTCTGATATAATAATGAATGCCACTTCTACTTTATTGCTAGTACTGCAACATCTGCCTTTTTGATTGAACACACAATAAGTATTAGTTACTGCTCAAGGCATATTTTATACACAAAAAAATTAGCCACATATCCTGTAAAGTAGTTATTATCCATACCATCTTCACCATTACAGATGAGAAAAATGAAACTCACACAAATGAGATTATACAACAGAAGAAAAATCAAAGTTTAAACTCAAAAAAGACTTATGGTCCTAAGGACTCTTGAATTTTTAATTTTAGTTTATTTTCCATCTAATGTAAAACAATAGGGTAGTTGAATATAGAAAACAAAAACATAAATAATAGTGAGAATGTTGTAATTAATTTATTTACTCTTTCAGTGCTATATATAAAACTGTAGTAGTGAGTGTTATTCATTGACCCCTATTAATTATGCTGATCTGCCTCCCAAAGGATGTTAAGGGACAGCATATAGAAAATCTTTTGTGGGGGAAGGGGCAAGATGTCTGAGAGGTGCCAGCTTCCCACATAAATTTCCATCCAGAGGGAAGGATAATCTCCAGAAAATACCCAACAAAGTTGAAGACTAGGAGAGAGAAGAGTGATATCTGCAGGACACTTCTGCTGAGGCAGTTACAACCTACAGGTACATAATACATTCCACAGAAAAAGTGTCCATCCTCTCCCCCAAGAAAGTTGTGGTTTTTCTCTATGTTTTCTTTTCCTCTACCCCTGTAAGTTTTCTATAGGTGAGCAGTGAACTGAGGACCTATTATCTCACTCCACAAATGAGAGCTACAGAAGGTGGGATCTACTCCCCTAGAGGGATGCTGTTGAGATTCTGAACACTCTCTTGCCAGGCAGAAAAATTGAACTAACTTTTTTTTT
>CAUYQV010078392.1:0-14921 GCA_963574575.1 Galagoides demidoff
CCCCCCCCCCTCCCCGCCGCCCGCCCCCGGCCCCCTCCCCCCCCGCGCCGGGTCTTCCGGCCGCCCGAGAGACACAGAGGGGCGCGCCGGGGGAGAGAGACAGAGGGGAGAGAAAGGGAGAGACAGAGAGAGGGGGAGAGAAACAGAGGGGGGAGAGAGAGACACAGAGAGAGGGAGACCCAGAGACAGAGAGGGAGAGAGAAAGACACACAGAGGGGGAGAGAGAGACAGAGGGGGGAGAGAGAGACAGACAGGGAGAGAAAGAGAGAGAAGGGGGAGAGAGAAACCAAATGGATTCGTAGGAATTAATGGATAAAATTCTGATTTACCCCTGACCACTGTCCAGGTCTTGGTTAGACAGGAAGGCATGTATTTTCTGATTTACAATCAACTCACAATGTATCACATTTAAACAGAGTCCTTTGGCTCCTACACACCCGGCAAGGTTTTTAAGATCTCACTTTGGCTACGGCTTTGCCAGACGCCTGGCTTTGCATTCACGGCTGTTCAAAGTGTGGGGCCCATTGGGCGGGACCCCTGGCCAGCCTCAAAACACAGCCCAAGTCCTGGACACTGTGGACGTCAAAGGGCACAGGTCAAGAGCGTGTGAGATGTGTGTTAGGATGACCCCCAAGGAAGGAGAGCAGATACCTGCCCGTGCTTTTAATGACCTTACACATTTCTGTACAGGGATGAGAAAGATACGATTTGTTTTTTTCTTTCTTTAAATCTCTGCTGTTGTGTAAGGAAGAGAACGCAATGATCACTCCTGTGATCCCAACGCTCTGGGAAGCTGAGGCAGGTGGATTCCTTGAGTTCACAAGTTGGAGACCAGCCTGAGCAAGAGTGAGACCATCTCTACTAAAAACAGGAAAAACGAACCAGTCATCATGGCAGGCACCTGTAATCCCAGCTACTTAGGAGGCTGAGGCAGGAGGATCCCTTGAGCCCAGAAATTGATGTTTCTGTGAGCTAAGATGACGCCACAGCACGCTAGCCTGGGCAACAGAGTGAGGCTCTGTCTCAAAAAATAAAATAAAATAACGAAAGGAAAATAATAAAATAAAATATGAAAAGAGAAGAGAAAAGAAAAGAGCTAAAAAAAAAAATAACTAGCTGGGCATTGTGGCAGCCACCTGTAGCCTGTCAGGAGGCTGAGGCAGGAGGATGGCTGGAGCCCAGGAGATGGAGGCTGCAGTGAGCTGTGATGATGCCACCACACTCTGGCCTGGTGACCGAGTGAGCCCTTTCTCCAAAAAGCAAATGAGTGATTTAAAAATATGAGTACCTCGTGGCATCATACCATTTTCTTTTCTTATGGCTTGTTGGCGGAAGAAGGGAATGTTGCTTTCACCCAAACTCGTCCTAGAAGTTGGACTCAAACCACGTGCAAATTCTGTGGGCCTTCACCCGATGACGCCGTCTCCTGGCATCACTGTTAGTCACTCTCGACAGCTGTGTCCGCGTTTCAGCCTTTATCTCTGCAAGGTTTTCTGCTACTTGTTTATTATTGTAAATTTTTGTTCTTTTCTTTCATCTTTTCCATAGAATTCTTTATTTGATGTTTTGCCCTGGTTTTGTTCTGGTCTTTGGCTCGTCAAGTTTGATTTTGTATTCTCACGTTTGTTAGACAAATGTTTTGCATGAGAGTTAGCCTCAAACATTTCCAAATGGAATTAGTTTTCCTGAACTATTATTTGGAGGCATATGTGGTTCAGGGGTGTGACGGCTTCAGACTTTAGTGTCCTCTTATTTGGGAAGAGCTATTTTCAGAAGGATTCTTCCCTTCCATATCCTGTTTTGTTTTTTAAGTTTGGCAAAATGTACATAACTTTAATGTGTACCATTTTAAGCATTTTCATATTAAGAATACTTAAAAAGAAAAAAGAATACTTTTTGCATTTTAAAGTTAAATATTGCCGAACATCACTCTTGCCAACCCCATGTACCCCTTTTCCGTGTGTGATCTGTTTTTTAGCCCATGTGTAGCAATGTAAATTTCTAAAATCATTGGTATAACACAGAAAATTTAAAACCTACCATTTTAATGTTTTTTTAACATCTGTACTACAGAGCACTGTTTTTCAACCCTTTTATCTCATGGTGTACTTGAACCTATAGTTATACTTGCATGACACACTTAAATTATGTTGTTCAAAAAAAAAAGTGAAAAATGAAACCTACTTACTGTGCTTCACTTTTGAAAATAATTTAATTAGTTTTTTTTTTTGAGACAGAATCTCACTGTGTTGACCTCTGTAGAGTGCTGTAGCATCACAGCTCACAGCAACCTCCAACTCTTGTGCTTAAGCAATTCTCTTGCCTCAGCCTCCTGAAAGCTGGGACTACAGGTGCCCTCCACAACGCCCTGCTATTTTTTGTTGCAGTTGTCATTGTTGTTTAGCTGGCCCTGGGCTGGATTGGAACCCGCCAGCCTTGGTGTATGTGGCCGGTGCTGTAACCACTGTGCTATGGGCACCGAGCCTTAATTAGTAATTTTTAAAATGTCTCTTGGCACACCTAAGATCCTCTCAGGGCTTAGCAATTGAAAATCACTGGGTTAGTGGCAGGAACCCCATAATGTTTACGGGCTCATCTACACTGTAGCAGGAGTCAAAGTCACCTTCCTTTTCACGGCTGAGTAATACCCCATGACGTGGGTGGACCATAGTCTGTTTATCCAACCACCCATCGACGGACACTTGGGTTGTTAATACCTCTGCTATGATCGTGGTCACAAAAGGATGCATATCTGGTGTCCTTTTATAGGAAAACGAGGGGACATTAGAAGTTACACTGACACAGAGCACACAAGAATTCAACCTATCAGACATCACGATACGTTTACATACATAGTTGTTAACCGCGGTCCAGGACTAACAGACACGCAGAAGTTATCCGAGACCGTCAGACCAACACCCTAAGAGTGACGGTATAATTTCCCAACTTTGCTAATGTTTCTATAATGAGCAAAATCCGGGGGGAAAGTAATTTTTTTTAATAACACCGTATCTGACTCTGAATTCAAGTTGTGACCCCGCATACTTTTGTTTCATAACAGTTCATAACAGTTCATAACAGTATGAACTTAGAATTCGATTTCTTTCTGTGGTCTCAGAACCTTGGTCACCGTGCCGTGATTCTCCCTTACAAAACACATCTTGTGTGTTTTGCACCAGCAAAAGATATCTTTAAAATCACCCCAAACACGTACTTTTTTTCAGAGCAAATCTGTCTGGCCTTGCTGTTTGCCGATAATCTCTCTCTCTTTCTCTCTCTCTCTCTCTCTCTCTCTCCCCCGCCTAGTTCATCCTGGTCCTGTCCAAGTTGCAGATGACCTGTCATAAGCCCTTCCAGGGGGTCATTTCCAAATCCTTTGATCTTTTTTGTTCCACTTGAAGCAACATATTCAGTAGTATTTGTCTGTTCGCAGATAGAGGACAAGGCAGCCAGCCATGCGCTGCTGGGACGCAGGGCTGGCCATCGGAGCCCACACTCAGGCCAGTAAATGTTCCCCTCCCCCTGAGTGGCCTCCATGCCCAAGCCGCAGTCTAATCCCCCTGTTGGACGTGCTGCCCGCTTTTCCGCACACGATAAACGACACTCTTGGTCCTGATTGGAAATCACAGCGACCGGTGTGCTTTCTGGGGCTGTCTTCACGAGGGCATTGCTAAGCCCAGTAATAACGTCAATATGTTTTTGCACCTGTGATAACTCTAGGCTGCCAGGCAGAAATTTGCCGCACTGATCAAAAACATTCTCCCAGGGCAAACGTGGAAATTAATTTTTTAAAAATCAGGACTCGTTCCAAAACGAAAGGCCATTTCAGAAACACAACAAGCATTCAGCAGGGCGGCGGAGGGCAGAGATGGTATTTTGCAAAATACACACATCAGTGGCAAACACGTAATCAAATGTTTTCAATTAATGGTGAGAGTTTTTGTTTGTTTGTTTTTTGTAAAGAGCTGTTGAGAGAAAGTTTTTCTCTAGGAGGAAAAACAACTCACATGCTTAAGAGGTTTCAAGGGTGAAAACTTAAAAGAGATGGACAAAATAAGGTGAGGAACTTGGGGCTACCATGTAACCCACAGATATTCTGTACGAATGGCTTTGATGATTCCTCAGAATTGGGTGCAATTTCTTACATTTGCCAAGGAGCCTCCATCTACAACAGGAGTTCTCAACCTTCCTAACGCTGCGACCTTTTATGTTGTGGTAACCATAAAATTATCTTCGTTGCTACTTTGTAACTGTAATTTTGCTACTGTTATGAATCGCAATGTAAATATCTGACATGCAGGATGTATTTTCATTGTTACAAAGGGGTGGCGACCCACAGGTTGAGAACCTCTGATACAACCTCTTTGGTCTCACATCACGACGATATAGAAAATACGTTCCCTCCCTTTCAATCCTACAACTTCCCTTCTTTGTAACTTTCCTACCAAAATTTGAAGTTCTAACTGGTTTCACCATGACCTTATTGAGGTTCAATGTATACCAGGAAAAAAAAGTAAACATTTCAGAAAAAATGTAGCTCGGAAACAAAGGTGTGTGTCTGTGTGTGTTTTAAATTTGGCTTTACTGTTAATTGGCAAATAATCATTGTATCTACTGTATTTACAGAGTGGAATGGGACGTTTTCATAGTTGCGTGCCTCGTGGCATAAACAAATGGGCCTCACGCAACCATACCCTCAATAACTTATTATTTCTTGGTGCTGGAAACATTTAAAGTCTGCCCTTTTTTAGCAATTTAAAAATGTATATTATTTATTTTTGGGGGGCCGGGACCAGGTTTGAACCCACCCCTGGTATATGGGGCCAGCACCCTACTCCTTGAGCCACAGGCGCTGCCCTCAAAATGTATATTATTATTAACCGTCGTTATCAGCTGCAGAATAGATCTGAAATTCTTACTGCTTTTGTGTAACTGAAATTGTATATCCTTTGTCCAAGACCTTCCCCATCCAGTGGGCCCTGGTAACCTGCGTTCAACCCTCTGCGGCTATGAAATCAACTGCTTTAGACTCAACACATCAGTGAGAAGGCTCAGTATCATAGTATGTACATTTTTGTGCCTGGCTGATTTCATGAAGCATCCTGTTCATCCACGTTCTTGAAAAGGACAAGACATCCTTAAATTTTAAGGCTAAATAGTCTTGCACTGGCCGGGTACGGTGGCTCACACCTGTAATCCCAGCACTCTGGGAGGACGGGGTAGGTGCATGGCCTCAGCTCAGGAGTTTGACATCAGCCTGAGCAAGAGTGAGACCCTGTCTCTAGCAAAAATAAAAAAACTAGCTGAGCATGGTAGCAGGCACCTATAGTTCTAGCTACTCAGGAGGCTGAGGCAAGAGGATTGCTTGTACCTAGGAGTTGGAGGTTGATGTGAGCTATGACGCCACAGTGCTCTACCCAGGGTGACAGAGTGAGACTCTGTCTCAAAACAAAACAAAAAGTCTTGCCCTGTGCATTGTACATCTTATGAGTCCCATCACCATGTACCTGTTACCCCAAACCCATGCCCTGGGTAGGGAGTCCCCATGCCCTGGGTAGGGAGTCCCCATGCCCTGCCAAAGTGCATGAATTTCAGGCGAAGGCTCTACCTCTCCACCATTTCCATAATCACATGGCATCAACTCTCAAATAGACCCAACTATCGTTCCTATAACTTTGCTTTTCAGGGGATGCATTTGCAAAGATCCATTAACCTCTCAGGAGTGTTAGGACTCTCATAAAGATTCCACCCATGTGAAGTATGCTTAAAAATAATGGCAGGTGGAGGGGGCGGGGGCCCAGTCCTGCAATGGTGATTGATTCTATTGTCTTGGGGGACCTAGGCACCCCCTGGGGGTAAGAGTGGGTAGACTTCACTGTCCATTTGAAAAGCAGGCCTGGGAGGCTGGGAGCAAGGTTGTGTGTTCCCAAGGATGTGCCTTCCCAAGAGGCACACGGCGGGTGTGCAGATTCTGGGGTAGGGTCCAGTGGGGCTGGAACGTCAGAGCCACTCGTCCACACTCACAGTCCGGGGTGCTTGCAAGGGCCAGGCATTGCACCAGCTTCAGCCGATGGGAAGGAAAGAGGGGGGAATTATCCAGAGCCCCACACGACACCAAGGCCTCTCCGAGCATAAATTACCTTCCCCACACAGCCCGGCGGCTGTGAGGTAGGTACAGTGGTGGGCGGCAAGCGGCTTTGCCAGCTTTCATTTGGACCGCAGAGCCCCAAGGTAGCTCGGCAGGGCCCACACAGCGAGTCTGCTGGAAGGGGCACAAAAGTCAGGAGCCCGCCAATCCCTGTCCCATATTTTTGGCAGGGAGGTTTTATGGAAATGACTAAGCGCCCGGTTGGTGTGCATGGGGAATGTGTTGAAATATGAAAGCTCAGGTCTGTGACTTAATGGTTTAATTATGCAGCTCGGAATCTCCAAAGCACAGTAACCTTAGGTGTGGGTTTATGCTGACTGCGCTTTCATCCCCGAAGACAACCGGCCGATTTATACTTAGGTGAACCTGGGCGATGGGTTGGAATAATGGTGAAGCCCATCCTTGAGAATCTTTTTTTGGAAATCGGGAAAAGAAGGCAGAGTCCTCAAAAAACACCTTGAATTCAGGGCCATCTGCAGGATAGCATGGGGTCGTTAATAAGAGGCTGTTTCCCTGGCAGGTCGGCAATGAAGCTCTGTCCTAATTTCTCTCCTGGGTGTCCAGGAATCAAGGCAGTTAACTAAGGAATTACCAATACCAATCAAGCAAGTTCTACAACTTCCCAGAAATGCAAGCACAGTGGGTGTGTCTCTTGGTGAAAATGTTACTTAGAGGACCCAGCACGTACCCTCAATCACAGAAGTATTTGTGATTTCTCCAACCTAGCCCATGCCCACTCAGAAGTGCTAACGGCAGGCGCATACACTTATGAAATTAAAAGACAAAGAACACACACACACAAAAACCCACTCGATGATGGAAGGTTCAGAGATCCGGGCGACTTTTGGCATTCGAAATAAAAAAATCATCCAAATTGGGCTGGAATGTGAGGCTTTGATGCCTGCTCTATCCAAGTTTTATGGGCGGAATTTTTAATATCGCAACTCAGAGAGCAGAAAAGTCGCTGTTGACTCCCAAGTTGGTTGAGCAGAAGTGGAGGAATGTGGTCGTAAAAATACTTGATTTTTTTTTTTCTTGCACTGAAATTGCTCAAGTGTGAGTCTGATTTCCTCACGGGAACTCCATTATCAGACTCCACACGCAGTGAGTTAGCCGAGGCCCTGAAAGGACTCGGGTCTTCCATATCCGACCCGGACTGCGGGCACTGAATCTCTCCAACCACCTTCCTCCGACGAGCTCACCTCAGGAATGAATGCTCCATCCCCGCTCATCATCATCGACTCCAGACATCGTCGAATGGGGAAAAAATGTGACCAAATTACTAAGTCAAAGGCTGGCATTTCACAGGTGAAGGGGCTGAAGTTCAGAGAGATCAAGCAGCTTCTCAGAGTCACACAGCAAATAAATAACTATTTATGACTCCTTCTCCCTTTTAAGACAACGCATTTTCCAAATGCATCTGAGTTCCTTGGTGCTTTGGAGCTATCCATGCAAGCACACTTTGTCCCATAAGAAGGTGACATAAAGACAGAATGAAGTGGACAGAAGCTACTCACAAGTGCCCAGACCGAAAATGCTGGTATTACTCCGTGTACAAACTTAATCAGTCTGGGGCGGGGGTTGGGGACGGGTTTGGCATTCCAATTCTTAGCTGAGTCACTACAAACATTTTGAGATTGGCTGTGTTGGATCCCAGAATCTATTTTTTTTTTTATTCAGTCATTTGTACATAGATCATAAATACATTTATGCCATTATGGGATTCAAAGTGTTGATTATTTGGGAGTCTTGTTCCTTCTAAGATTTATAGTGAATAGCCTTGGGTCTGCACCCCCAGGGAGCTCAGGGCCAGCTTAGGAAATGCAGAAATCAGCAATGCCTTCTCTAACTGACCATCATTCTCTGCCTTCACTGGGAACATCGAGCTAGGTGCTGAGTTCATGTCACTCACCACAGGGGACTCACCCTGGCAAAGTGACTTTGCCTTGTAATGAGGGGGAGGTGGGTGGTGTTGTTTGGGGGATCCTCTGTCCCATTTTATAATCGTCTGGACCTGAGAGGGACGTCAATGCTTCCTGAGAGATGTACCCAGGTGGTGCCCAATCCAGAGGGCTCTTCCTGACTCTCTGTGAATGTGGCCAGGAGGCGTCTCCTACTCAGAGAGATGAGAACTGACCCTCCAGTCTTCCAGCAGGCCCAGAAGACACAATCTTCTACACCAATGTGTTTTCATTTCTCTCCAGGAGGATGTGACGGCTGAGTGGTTCGGTCACAAGGGCAAATGTGAGAGTGTGATGAAATCCCAGGGGGGCACGTCTCTCTGACTCTCAGGGACCCATCACTAGACTGTTTTTACTTATTAACCTCATGGAGGAGTTTAAAAAGAAGCTCGGTGGTTCAGTTCAGATTGTCGTTTGGGGTTGACACATCTGGTAAGTATCATGTCAAAACTTGGGGTTGCATTGGGCATCTCAGGGCTCCCTCCAAAAATAACCCCCCCAAATACGGGCATTTCCTCTGTCACATCCTGGAGGTCGGAAGCTGAAGATCAAGGGGTCTCAGGCTGGCCCCTCCTGAGGCCTCTCTCCTAGGTGTGCAGACCCCGTCTTTTACCTGTGTCCTCATGTGGCCATCTCACTGTGTGGGGCCTGATCTGCTCTTTTTATGGGGACACCAGTCTTCTTGAATCAGGGCCCACCCTGGTGACCTCAGTTTACTTTAATTGCCTCCGTAAAGACCCATCTCCAAATACAGCCACATGGCTTGGTGCCCCCACAGTGGATATGGCACTGGCCACATACACGGAGGCCAATCAGTTGGAACCCAGCTGGGGGCCAACTAAACAACAGTGACAACTGCAACAGAAAAAACAGTCGGGCGCTGTGGCAGGTGCTGTAACCCCAGCTACTTGGGAGGCTGAGGCAAGAGAATCACTTAAGCCCAAGAGTTGGAGGTTGCTGTGAGCTGTGACAGAGGGTGACAAAGTGAGACTCTGTCTCAAAAAAATACAGGCACAATCTGAGGTCCTGGGGGTCAGGGCTTCCATGTATGAATTGGAGGGGGACAAATATGAATATTGTAAGCTGGGTCTCTCCTGCTCCACCCAGAAACGCAGCCAGAGAGTGGCTACCCTGCCAATCCCGTTTTGAGCTCTCAAAATCGGGTCTCCTGTAGCACTGGCCGCTCAGGACGCCCGTCATTTCCAGCACTAAATAGATCTATAATTCCTCCCGCACGGTGTGACGCGCGCCGGCTCGCTTTTGAGATGAAAATCAGAGTCTAACTGTCAGGATCTGGGGTTGTGGCTCCCGCAGGACCTGCGCAGCTCGCTAAATTAGCAGGGCCCTGTGATCACCCCGACACGCGGTCTTGGCGGGGTGGGCGGCCGGCGTGATCAAACGCGCGCTTCGCCGGCGCTGACAGGTGAGCGGCCGAGCGGCCCCCGCGCCTCTGGGCGCCCCGCGCACCTGCGCGCAGCCAGCAGGAGGGGCGGAGCGGCCGCTCCCGCCTTCCGAGGCGGTTGCCAGAGAAACCAGGAGGCGCTCGGATGCTCCGGGACTGGGTCTCTGTCCCTGCACGTGGAAGGAGCTATTAATTAGTGGACGGGACACGGGCTGCAGGACCCCAATCCGGACCGCTGCCCGGGACGCAGAAGCCCCCGGTGAGGTCCGGTCTCAGGGGACAACCGCCCTGATTCACCCTGACCTCCCTGCTCCTGATATGAATTGGGGGTTTCGTTTGTTTGATTGGAGACGCTCCAGCTTAATTAAATCACTGGTCTTTGGGGAAGCGAGTATCCTCCGACACACGGTGCAAGACTTTGAAATACAGGGAAGCGTCAGGACCTCGAACCCAGGGAGCTTCTCATCAGCGCCTGCCCAGCCCCGCTGCCCGTGGAGAGCCCAGGAGGAATCTCACCGTGGCTCTCCGTTCTCCAGCCACTCCTAGGGCCTCCTCCCCCTGCCTCTGCTCCCTGGAGTCCTCAGGTCTCACTGACTCCTGCACCTGTCTCTGGAGTTACCTACCCACACTTCCTCTTCTGCCTCACAGGGTGCAAAGGCAGAGACTTGGAACCCGAAGCCTTTTTCTATTTCACCCTTTCAGGCCCCTGTGGGCAGTACCCACCTGTTTCAAACAGTTTTTCAATCTTTTTATTCTCAGGCTGCACTTGAATCTATAGTAAACTTCCACAGCACACTTAAATCATGTTGCTCAAAAAAAAAAAAAACAGCAAAAAAAAAATACACTTACTGTGCTTTGAACTTCTTTCTGAAATAATTTAATTAATGATTTTTTTAAAATTTCAAAGCTGGGCAGTGCCTGTGGTTCAAGGAGTAGGGCACCGGTCCCATATACCAGAGGTGGTAGGTTCAAGCCCAGCCCTGGCCAAAACTGAAAAAAAAAAATATATATATATATATATATATATACACACATATATATATAATACAATAATTATAAATTTTAATTATATATAATAAAAACATATATTATATATAAAATAAAAGATAAAATAAAAAGATATATATAATATATAATAATTATAATTATACATAACATATATGTATTTATAATATATATAAAATATATTTAATATGTATTATATATTTAAATATATATAAGCATATATATATGTATATATATAAACTTCAAGGCCACCTGAAATTGCCAGTGCCACACCAGTTGAAAATCATTGTTCTTGGACAGAGCTGTGGCGTCTGGGGAGCATGGCTTTCTGAGGAATGGACAGTCACAATCCAAATTGTGAAAGCCCTAACTCCCCCTGTTTTGGGCAGTCAACTCTCGGGAGCGAGCAGTTTTCTGTGTTTGATTGTGCAGGGTTGGGTCGATCTGAAACGTGGCAGCTTCCCCATGTACATAGGAAGATATTCAAGTATGAGGGTCTGATGGTCAGCTTCTCGGTGACCAAGTTTGCGTCCGAGGACCAGAACTCCCACAATCACTGACCCGGGGCAGAGTTGGAATGGGGCTGGACGTCCTCCCCCTTGAACCTCACGTCAGACAGGTGGCTGAGCCTTGCTCTCAGATCTGTAGAAGTAAGGACTTCACAAGTGTATCATTCACCCCTTGCAACCGTATTTATTCAGTTAATTGGTAATAAGTGAGACTTTCTGGTACTCAGGGTAGATATCACTAGTTACGGCAACTACCAGGAGATGTTTAGGGTCGGAGGCTGCAGAACAGCCTTGGTTTACAGCACAGATCCTCCGACTGTGGCAAGAGGCAGGGGGTTGGCCGGCAGAGGCTGGACTCTGGCCCTTCTCTGCCAAGCCCAGGGATACAGAAAGCCATTGTGCATTTCTTATGCCTCCCCTAATCCCCCCCATCTGCTTTTTCTCATGTACCAGACAACTAAAGAAATGGCCAAACCTTTCAAAGACTCCCTCCGTCTATTCAAAGGAGAAAAATGTTTCCTGGAAATGACCAGGATGGTACCTATTAGCCATCGAGACTCAGACAATTTAAAAAGAAACTTGGGGCCACCTGGGTGTGTTACGGAGGCTGGTAAGATGTCGTGGATCATATACAAGGCAGCAAAGTATAAAATAAAAACCAGAGCCTCTTGCAGACCTCCTGAAATGCCACATCCATGCAGCCACGCAGAGAAGCCATTTAACTTAAAATTTGGGATGAGCAGTTAAACAATTTCTTTCTCTTTCTCTGTTTTAGAGCTGGCTACATCTCCTCATTACCAGAGGGTCTCCCCACCCCAGGCTGCCTTTTTCAACTTTTCCAGAACATTTAGAGCAGGGGTCCTCAAACTTCTTAAACAGGGGACCAGTTCACTGTCCCTCAGACAGTTGGAGGGCCAGACTGCGGGCCCTGGGCTGAGTCGGCTGCTAAACAGTACAGGCAGCGGCAGCAAAAATACCCGGTAGCCTGGATAAATGCCCTAGGTCGGCTGCATGAGGTCCGTGGGCCGTAGTTTGAGGATTCCTGATTTAGAGTTTTGATAGCAACACCTATTTTTTTCTACCCAGAGCAAACCCTGTACCCCAAAGGAGCAGCCCTTTCCTTGGGCTCGAGGACTGACCTCTGGTTGAGGACCCCTCACCGAAAGGAGTCGTTGGCCACTGGGGGAATTTAATTTTTATTTCTCTTCTTCCACATTCTAATTGGTTTCCTGTTTGCCTTACTTTCCCTTAATATTCCTTTTTTAATTTAATTTTTATTACATCATAATTGTATACATTTATGGGGTGCAATGTGATTATATTGTTTTAGTTTGTTTGGGCTTCTATAAAAAAAATTATAGCTTGAGAAGTTTATAAGCAACAAATATTTATTACTCACGGGTCTGGAGGCTGAAGGTCCCAGCATGGCAGATGCCGTGAGTGGTGGAGACTCACCTCCTAGTTCATAGATGGTGCCTTCTCACTGTGTCCTCTCATGGTGGAAGGGACAAGGGAACTCGGTGGGGTCCCTTTTATAAGGACACCGATCCCATCCATGAGGCTCCACCCTCATGACCCCCATCACCTTCCGAAGACCCCACCACCTACACCACCACCTTGGGAGTGAGAATTTCCACATAGGAATTTCGGGGGGAATGCAAACATTCTATGGGTGGTAAATATTTATACACTGTTTAGTATGGACACCCTAAGTCACAGCTCCATAGATCTTTACAAATGCATGCTGCCATGTAAACATCTCAGGCATCCTCAAACTATGGCCCGCAGGCCACATGCAGCCCACCTAGGACATTTATCCGGCCCGCTAGGTGTTTTTGCTGCCACTGCCTGTCGTGCTTAGCAGGCGACTCGTCCTGGGGCCCGCAGTCCAGCTCGCCAATGGTCTGAAGGACAGTGAACTGGCCCCTGTTTAAAAAGTTTGAGGACCCCTGACATAGATCAAGAATCCAAATATAGGCACCCCAAGAAGCCACCCTGTGTCTGTCCCAGGCAGTCCTCCAACCCAGAATAGCCCCTAACTCTCATCTACAAGACATTCCTGTAGGTCTCCCTTATCCCACCACGGTCATTCATGCAAAGAGGTGAGCGTGCTTCTGTGCCTGGCTTTTATCACTCATGAATGCCTGTGCCCCAGCCGGAGATAATACATTGTTGCACGCATTCATTCTCTGCAGATTATTATAGGAAACTGCTACAACTTATTGCGGGAACGTGCTACAATGTACTAACCCACTTTACCAGACATAAACCATGGCACCTCTCCCAGCCTGAACGTGAACAAGACACCAGTCAACATCCGAGCCTCGGGGCAGGCAGGCACTCAGACGGGATGGGTGCAAACCTAGCTAGGAAATTGCTCTGTGACCTTCACGTATGTGCTTCCTGTTAGCAGGTGCTGCTAGATTCTTCCTGCCATGGCTACACAAATTCATTCTCTTGCTCGCAGAGAATTCCCCTTCCACCTGCATCCTTCCCCAAACTGAATTCCCCATGTTCGTTTTCCACTTGTTTCCTTTCTCTTTTCTTGGTACAGATTTTCGTTGACTCAAAACACGCACAGTAGAAAAACCTGCTGAACCTGGTTACTCGGTTCAATAAAATTCTGTTCCCCGTTTGGTCAGAAGAACTGTGATTTCTCAGTTTTGTTTTGTTTTATTTCTGCTCCCCCTTTCTCGGGATGTGTGCTAAATTGTTCTGCGATATTTCACTTCTCATTTGGTGTCCATGGTCAAGAATTCAGGCAGAGCTAGTTCTGCCGTGCAGGGATCCTGGGGTGTCAGGCTCTTGTGGGGAGCAGGGAACTTCTGAGCACATTTCCAAGAGCTGCTCAGACCCCAGTAGGGTTTGGCTGGGAGGGAAATAACAGTGACAGGTTCCACAGTGGTTCCAGGAGGCTGCCTCTCATTTACACACCGAGGGCTACCGGCGAGAAGAGGAACCAGGGAGCGGGTAATGCACGGAGATGTAAGCTAATTACTTAATCGCTCGCATTTGTAAATCACATTATTGGGAAAGAAATTACTCTGGTGATCGAATTACAGATATTTATCTGCTAATAGCCCTGATTAACTGGCGGTGTTAATCTGTCATTTTGAAAGCTAATATTAACAGCATCAATCTCACCAGGAAAGAACAGTTTATAGGAAATAAACCAGGTCTGTTTCAAGCACCGAGCATCAGAGATACTATATCTGGGGTGTCTGCGAGTTGAGTTTCTGGGGATCATAACCCCTTGTGGGTCCGCAAACACCCCTCATGTGGGGATGAGGGAGCCACGCTGTGGTCCTCTGTCTGCTCCAAGCAGATACAAAAAAAAAATCTGCAAATGATGGGTTACCAGAAAGTTTCAAAGACTGGATAACACAAGGAGCAGCCTGCATGTTTCTTTACCCTATTCTTCTCGATACAAATTTCTCTGAAATTCCAAGAAACAAAGGTTGATTCACCCGGCGGAGACCTAATCGGTGGATGGCATGGATTTCCACTTTAGCCAAACAGATGGTTTTGTCTTTAAGGGAATCGATTGGCTGTAAATGAAAAGTAGTCAGAATGAGTGGAGCAAAACCAAGACGCTAAGGTCCAAAGACGAGAGAGGAAACCAGCAAGGGGACCAGAATGTATGACGTCCTTTGCTAAGCTGAGGTTTCAAAATGTTAAAGGTAGACAGGGAAGGACTTCATCACACCACTGAAATAATTAATTGTGGGTGGGGAAAAAAAGGCTGGTGTTTTTTTGTTGTTTTTTTTTTTTTTTTGAGACGGAGCCTCAAGCTATCCCCCTGGGTAGAGTGCCATGGCATCACAGCTCATAGCAACCTCCAACTCCTGGGCTCAAGCGAGTCTCCTGCCTCCGCCTCCCAAGTAGCTGGGACCACA
>CAUYQV010078393.1:0-27046 GCA_963574575.1 Galagoides demidoff
TTAACTCAATAACTAAGAAAATGACATGAAGGTTATGTTAACCAGTTTGATGAGAGTATTTCAAAATGTATATGAAAACAGCACACTGTACCCCATGATTGCATTAATGTACACAGTTATGCTATAAGAAATTAAAAAAAATAAAATTCTCATTATTCTCCAATATACATACTTCTCTGTAGTCAGCCCTCCTGATCAGAATGGATTTGATGAAGCCGTTCTTCTTGAATCAGACTTTTTTTTTCCCTACATGTTTCCTTTCCAGACTACTCAAGTGATTTCTTCCCTTCCCTTCCCTAAGCTCGATATTCACAAGTTCAATCTTGCTTGTCTTCTAATCACCTCAAGTGGGTTTCTTACTTCTCACCCACCAGACAACATGCTGAGAGCCTGACGGACTTTCAGATATTTCCTCACGGTAAGATTAGGTTGAGAGCAGACTCTCTAAGTGTTATACCTCTTTATCACGTTGAATTTATGAAGGAATTACTAAGAACCTCACAGTAAAACAATTCTGTTTTTATCAGGCGATTTCTTAGATATAATGTGGGCCTGGAATTGCTCACAAACACCTTGTAAAAGCTGCCAAGAGTAAAGCTCTCTAGACTGACCAAATCTCTGGTTCAGGGAACTTTTTTTGTCCCTCTGTTCTAGAGAATCTCACTGGGGATAGCTTTCCCTCCAGGGGACGTTTGGTGATATCTAGAGACATTTACTTTTGTTGACACAACTTGAGAGTGAGCTCTTGATACCCAGTGACCAGAAGCTGGGGATGCCTCTGTCCATCCTAAAATGCAGAGTAAAGACCTTCGCCTCTCCTGTCAAAGAGTGATGTGTCCCCACATGTCAACAGTTTAAAAAAAGTTAAAAATTCCTGCTGGAATTCATGTCAGTACCAAGCTTAGGACTTTATTTCTGTTGAGCACTCAATAAATGCTTAAGGGCTAAAGTAAACACATGAATAAATTAAAGGTCCTTGTCTAGAATCCAGGTGCAGTGTGGGTCACTAGTACCTTCTCTTACTCTAGACTAGGGCTTGCTCTTGCTTCCTTCCTGACGTCCTCACACTGGCCTCATCCAACCTACGTGGTGTGTTAGATCTGTGTCCATCATGGCCCTCTCCTGCTCAGCTCTCTGTCTCCCACCCCACAGCCTGCTGAGACAGAACCACAGAGGCACCATCAATAGACGACCTGGACTCAGGGCAGTGACAGTCCCCACAGCCTATCCTAAACCGTAGCGTCACTTGATGGATTTCAGCAACTCTCCCGTTTCATGCCAATCCCTGTTGATACAAGTGCTGTGGCTGTAATGAAGTTAAACTCAATCTATTTTTTCCTTTAGTTATAACTGGCAACAATTTTGCAAGTTCCCAGCTACCGTGGAATCCATTTGGGGCAGGCAAAAAAAAGCAAACAAGCTCCGGAGTGAAATGTAATTGTGGTTGCCACATGTGAAACAGGTTAGCTACCAGCATGTCTAGTTAGCCTTACTTCAGTTCAGTGTTTTTAAACCTTTTTTTTTTTTTTTTAATCTCAGGGCACACTCAGACCTACAATTAAACTTCCACAGTACACTTAAATTGTGTTGATCAAAAGAAAAAACAAGAGTGAAAAATAAAAAAGAATACCCTGTGCTTGGAGACTCTCTTTCAAAATTGATCTTTAAAAATTTCACAGCACATTAGTGAGCCACGGCACACCTATTGAAAACCACCACTCTGGTTTATGGACAATTGTTTTTGCTTCAACCAAGTATATTTCACTCATGGGAAATGGAGCCAATCATCTGGGGATATTATTTTTTCAAAAATCAGCATTTCCTAGAAACGCACAGATTAAAAAGACAAAGCGATAGTCATATTATGTTGCCAGAGGGGCACATCAGCATTTTCATGTTATTTATCGGAGAGATGTGGAAATGTGACCAGACGCAGCTAATCGATGCCTACGTGCTCTCTGTTGACGCATCTACCTGTTGTATGTGTTACTCTGTCAATCATCACAATGACGCTGTGAGGTATACGGTGACCTTTCATTGTTATAGCTAGCAGTACCAAGGACCAGAGAGGTTGAGTAATTCCCAAGAATACTTAGGTAGTAAAGGAAGCTTCACTTACAATCAGAATGAACACAGATACAAAACCACGGATCATTAAAATCATAGAAAAATCCTAAACAGCAACTAAAAAGTTTAAATGCATTTGACATTAGATGTTCCTCAACCCTTGACAGTGAATGCAGGTTTTTATTTTCAGCAGTGCGAAGCAATCATTACTTTAAAATTCTGCATCTGCTCCCCTCCCCCCCCCGCCGTGCCTAGATGCCCAGTCCTTTAGTTGAGCAACTTTATAAAAGTATATTTTTTCCTCGCAAAGTGTGTCATTCTCTCCGATTCTAACAAAAGGAAATCATTTATTATTTTAAATCTTCTTCAGGGTAGAATATTTCCTGTCTAAAATAGTGTGCCAATCACTGAGACATGCTCTAGCATCTCATTTAATTACAGACGTGTCGGTATAAATACTTCTTGTGTCTTTAGGTGGACGCCCCGGGCCACTGTAAAGCAAATATTTGAATGTCACTGCACCAGAAAAATGTTTTCCTAATTAGAGGCGATACTATGAAAAAAGAAAAACTTGAGGTACTAACAGAGCTACTGAAATTTTTTTTTCTTAATCGTACTTAATTCATCTTATAAGTAAACTATATTTACACAAGCGAAAGCACACATTTTATTTAAGTAGACCAATTTGCAAAGGGCCCTGCACATATATCTGTAACCTACTATAAACATGAACATACAGGGTCCTTTCATACCTACTCCTTTTTATATATTTTTATTTCATATCAAGACTTTCTACTGACGTCAATGGAAGTCTCCGATTTGGAATAGTCGTAAAGTTTAAACATCAGCGGTTGGAGGATTTTATCTCACTTGCAGAGAAAAACTGTGCACGGGTGATGTAGCCAGTGAATCCTAATTTGAGACGTTTTACCCAATTCAGTCTTTCCGAGGGGGATAAAGAACACTGACAATAAGAATAACTGAACAGACTTATCCTTTCAGACAATTTGCGAGTTCAAGTTGGGTGGAAACTTGTAATCAATTATTTCTATTCCAACCAAATACATCTTTTTTTTTTTTAATTTCCAAATTTTCATTACCAGAATTATTTAGAGACGCAAAGAATGGTGTGACACATAAAATTCAGTTATGCATTCACCTCTTTCTGGGTGCTTAAAAATTACTCTCCATTCAAACACCTTCCCCGTTTTCAAACTTGCATTTCTTGCTGTGTAATTTGCCAACATTTCCCCCCCCGCCCCGGAAAAGTTTCTCAGAGATTGTCAGAAGTTACCAGTACTCACAAGAGGCTACATAATGCCATCCTGCAGCACGTGTACGATTTTCCCTTCCATCATCACCTTGCCAGCTAGGGATACCTCTGTCCCTTCTGGTTTAAAAGTAGTCTTTTTCGTGTCCATTACTCTCTGCCTGGGAAAGCCCTCTATTTCTAATTTTCTTTTCTCCCCTTAACTTCTTCAAATTGTGTCCGGCTGTATGAAGTGGAGGGAGAGATAAATTCATTGACCTAAACAAATCAGGGAAAGGATCTCAGCTTCTATTCCTCCCACCCTAGGAGAAAACTGTTCTAGAACTGCTGAGGGAGTGGGGGTACAGCGAACGGAAGGAGTCCCCTTATTCCAAAACCTCATCTCATTTCTGATATGCAAGGCCATCAGATGCTTATCATGCTCCTAACAGTAATGGATGTCATGTTTTCTCTTCAACATAGGAAATTCACTTTAGTGAGAAAATAGAATTTTGCACTCATTTTCATAACATGCAGAAATAGGGCTGTGTACGGGGTGTAAAGCGAAATCAACTGTATGGGCCTGCGTACTGATCACTTTTCACTCTCCCTATCACCTGCTAGTCCAGAGGTAGCTATGACTTTATCCTTCCAGAAGCAGATATTGATAATTCACCACGTCCACCCTGTTAAGTTCGGAGGAGAAGCGACCCCTCTAGCTTTGAAACTGATAGGGGTCTTGGGGTAAAGGCGGATCGGTTTCCTTGTGCGCAATCTCTCCTGCGTGGTGCTGCCGAGGGGACGCCTACATTTCTTTTTACACTTCATATGAAAAAAACAATATTTTCCCTCGACCATTGTGGTGAAATTGAAGTAACAAATCTCAGAAGCCAGATTCCCGAAGTCCCCCCACCGAGGTTTGCGTTCACGGGCGCTGTTTCTGTGACCCCCATCGGCTGTTTCACGGTCCAGCCTATTTGATCCTGGGGAAGATGAATGGCTTTGACTAAAAAAATTAAACAATGGCAAAACGAAAGAGCGGCTTAGAGTAAACCTTTCTGGGCTGCAGAATTTCCTCCCCTTTTCCTGTTTCTGAGATTGGGTCTGGGTTTCTTTGCCTTTCGCTCACATGGGCTGGGATTCTTTTAATCACTAGTGTTTCTTTAAAAAAAAAAAAAATTAAAACGAGAGTCATTTGTCTTTTGTAATTTTCCGCTCATTGGGAAACAGCGCAAGGTCTGAAAGGTCCACTCGATACGGATTGTGACGATGGGAGGCTCTACCTCCGTTTTGTCCCTTCTAACTGTTAAATTCCGGGTCCCAGGACTGTCACCTCAGAATGGCCGCTTTCTCACTTTTAAAACAGAAGCAACGACTCGTGCCTGACTGTTAGGACGGCTGGGACAATCCAGAGCTGTGGAATAGGCAGAAGCAACTGGTCGCCTTTAAACTGAACTACACATAAAAGAACCACGTGTGCAAATCAATCCTCCCATCCAAATTATTGCATAGAATATTTTAATGCATATTAAACTTAATTTATGGAATGTATGAGTGGGAAAGACAAGTAGACACCTAATACCAGAGTCTGCTCCAGCGCTGCATGGAACAGTAATGGTTAATGGGTATAGGGATATTTGATTTTTAACTGGCTAGTAGCAATTCTGGATGGCTGTTATTGCAAATGTATTTCAAATTTTATATCTTATGTATCAGGAGATAGAATCTGATGGAAAACCAAATATTCATTGTGTGCAAAAATAATTTGCGTGCACCAGACCCATCATCCTAAAAATACTTTTTATTTTATTTATTTATTTAAGACAAAGTCTCACTCTTTAACCCTGGGTAGAGTGCTGTGGCAACATAGCTCAAAGCAACCTCAAACTCTTGGGCTCAGATGTTTCCCTTGCCTCAGTCTTCCACCTATAAACTGGGATTATAGGTGCCTGCCACAAGACCTGGTTATTTTTCTGTATTTAGTAGAGATGGGGCTGTGGTTTTTGCTCAGGATGGTCTTGAACTGCTGAGCTCCTGAATTGGGAGGTGATCTATACATGTCAGCCTCCCAGAGTGCTAAGAATACAGGCATGAGCCAT
Organism: Galagoides demidoff; assembly: GCA_963574575.1. Taxonomy (NCBI): domain Eukaryota; kingdom Metazoa; phylum Chordata; class Mammalia; order Primates; family Galagidae; genus Galagoides; species Galagoides demidoff. Next base: position 5,416 of record CAUYQV010078393.1, read on the forward strand.
CATGCTCAGCTGAAAATACAACTTTTAATGTACTAAGTTGTTCAATAAGTATTAAAGTTCCTGGATAGCACTTCCAAGCTCCTTCACCTGCTTGCAGGGCACACACATTTCATTATATTCAGTTTGGCTGCCAGGATACATATCAGGCAGCATTTGCAGGCGGTGGTGAAGTTCCTGAAATGGGAGGCATAATTTCACAATGAAAAACAATGTAGTGTCCTCTTGGGTGGCCTAGATAGCTGTTCTATACAGAGCTCAGCAGTGAGCCAGCCCACCAGGGAGAGCTAAAAGGCCTCTAATACACGATCTCTCAAAGATTCGCCTCTGAGAACATCATATTCCTCCTGCTAGCACAACTGAAAATGCAAACTTGAGTTCTTCCAAATATATTAAGGAATGTTTGTTTCTTTTCAAATCATCTACCAGGAGTATCCAATCTGTGGCCCATGGGCCACGTGCTGCTTTTATGAGGACTTTTCTTACTTATCTGGTATCAGATGTTGTGAAACGTGTGGATGGATTGTTTTTGCTAATCAATCAGCTTCTGTCAGTGTTTGTGTATTTAATGTACAGCACCAAAACAACTCTTATTTTTCCAATGCACAGCAGAGAATGAAAAAGGTTTGCTAACTCTGCTCTAGACCTGTGCAAAGATGGTAGGGATTGAGGGACCAAAGTAAATTTCTGCCTTGAGCTTCTGCTTTGAGCTTCACCCTGTGCTGGAAATTTTTTCCTTCCGCTAAGCAAGATAAACCTCAGTCATCCAAAGAATGGCCTTCAGGAAGCAGCAGTAGGGTTAGCCTGACCCACCATAAGTGTGAGAGAAACAGGTCTGTGAGTATGAATGAGTTGCATGGCCGAACCTGAGTGGGGCTTATGAACCTGCATGGGTTGCAAAAACAACTAGGCCTGCCAGGTAAGTGTGAGATATCCCCAGGGCTGTATGCCAGTAACTTCACCATATTTGGATGAGAAGTTACCAATGGTCAGTGTCACATTCACATTGGACTGATGACCTGGAGCGGTAAGTCAACTGTGGGGAGATCTGGGCAATGAAAACTGTTAGGACATTTCAGGGAGAGCAGCTTTCCACTCCCTGGAAGTGTGGGAATGGAACAGGACCTACAGACCAGTATGCCCCTTTGGAAAGGGACACAAAGAGGCAAAGAATCCCAAGAAATAGTCCAAGTGTTTGTATAAGGTGGAATGTTAGCAGGAACAAAAACAGGTGACTGATAAACTTCCTCTTGGGGCTTCTTTACAGAAACTCACTTGCTTATGGGTTCTAAAAAGAAAGGATTGTAAAGGAGGAAGCCAAACTGAGAGACTAAAAAACAATAAGCAGAGCTTCTGAGCAAGCCTATGGTACTTCGGGAGATTAAAGGGAAATGACTAACACAGAGAGATAGAATGGAAATAAGATTAATTGCCAACTATCACTATTTAGAAGGTTGGGATGCAGCCCCTTCAAGAATATTTCTGAACAAAAAGGATTTCTAGTTCGATGCCTAAGAAGTTAGATGCCTAATCAAGTTCCTTGATTCAATTCTTGGCAGACTAACTCAAGATTCCAAGATTGAAGGGCTGAGGTTACTAAGTTCCAGACCAAACTCTTCTTCTTTCTTAAAAATGTCTATAAAATAACAAGTAAAAAAAAAAATTGATGAACTCAAAAATGTCTATAAGTAACAAGTGAAAATATATTAATGAGATGCTGTGTGCTCAAGGAACCAGTTAGGAACTTTTGAGCCTTGCAGGCCATGAAATGTGTGTATGAGCTGAAGGGACCTGGGGTCCTGTGTGGCTTCCCTGAACAAAGGAGATGGGCGCCTTCCAGAATAGTCTCTTCAAACATGTATGTCTTCAGTGTAAACTGTGACATTGGAAATTGTGCCTGGAGGTTGCGTGTTTACTGTCCTGATGTCTGTCACTATATGTGCTCTGTTGTTGTCTGTGTTTATTTTTTCTCAAAGAGAGGCAAACTTGGCAATGGGTCAAAATCTATTGTGTATCATGAGTTTGATTGTCACCTTGAACTCAAGACTGCTATTACTCACGTCTACAGGGGAGGCCGGTCACATAAGAAACCCTTTTCTACAGACTTGTAGAAAAGTGGTAGGAATGACATAGAAACAGAACAATGATAAAAATGTCCTGGCCACACTGTCGTATTGTTAGAATATTTCACATGGGCACAGAGGTGGAATAACAGACAAAGACTCCAGTATCTTTCGCATGAATGAACGATTCAAGGTTTCTGAGATGAAGCACATTTATCACATAAATTCTCAGTAAAAAAACTTTAAGTGATCCATGTCTGTATACCCTGCAGAGAAAAAAAGAAGTCAGAACTACCAACTCTAAAATCTCCCACCCCAAACTGGTGATACAGTATATGCTTTGCCTAGTATTTTCCTAGTACCTCAAAGAATCTGTTGGAATAGAAAAATAATAGAAGTTTAATACTTAAACACCTGTGGTTTGGTGGTTGGGGGTTGGATAAAACATTACTTTCTATGCAGGTAATTTAAGTTAAAAGGATTTTAAACAGGTAAAAGCTGCATGATGTATTCTATTGCTTTGGGGTTCACTCGCTAATCATTCTTTTATAGCACATCTCCATGGATAGTTTTCCGTAAATCCCATGTTTGAAAACAGTTCATTCTGATTATATTTTTTAGGAGAAATAAAACACAGGAGACTCTTAAACAAACGTCATTAGTAAGAATCACAAAGCCAGACAAAGAAAAGCAATATGGGCAGAATCTAATGGAATCACATTTCAAATATTGACAAGAACTAGGAGCCAAAGACCAAGTACATAATGAACATAATTCAGATAAGGTCTTTCAGTAAATAAATTAATAGCATTCAGTCAAGTAAATAAATAACTTGGGCATATTTGAATAAAACATGTAGTGAAGTAGGTTAATGTTTTAACTTTGTTTCTGGCACTTTGTTTTCTAAGGTCAGCCCATCTGGAGGGTGTGCACTTGTTAGCACCACCACTGGCTGACAAACTGCAGCTTGGATACTGGACTAAATTTGTAAGACAGTTGGGCAAAGAAGGCTTCAGTCCTGGGGCAATTCCTTTGACTATGTTGGCACAGAGGCAGTGCACATAGGGTGCATATGACCTAGTGAAGGACCAGCAGTGGCCAAGCCAATGCCTGTGTCTCTCCTCCTCCAACTACAGGCAGTTTGGCTCAGGGAGAGTTTTCTTCCACTTGGGCAAATGAAGAGGGAAAAGATGAGAGGACTTTGTTTTGTAACTTGGGTACCAACTCAGTCAAAGTAAAATGAAATACCGACCTGACTTTTGAAGGTGCTGGGTCCAGGATTTAGTTTCTGGATAGCATTTTTGGACCCCTCCTAGGCCAGAAAGAAGCTGCCCTGACAGGAAGGACCAAGTTCTGGTAGGATTCACCACCATCTGACTAAAGAGCTCTTGGGCTTTGAATCAACAGCAGAGGAAGCCATAAACTTTTAGGTGAAACCGGACTAACTTCAATTGTGACCTGGCACTGGTGGAGATGAGGGAGTGTCCACAGTACTCCTCTCCCAGCTCCAGTAGCCCAGCACAGAGAGGAAAGGAAGAGAGTGAGAGTCTACCTAGTGATATAGGTTATTCTCCCACATTTTACCCATGTTCACAAAGGTAGTACCACCAGGAGACCAGGAGTCTGCAAGCATCAGAGCATTACTAGGCCTCAGGCTCCTCCCCTACTGATATGGCTGCAGTGACCAAAGACTTAGATGACAACCTTCAAATCCCTTTGAATAGCTGTAAAATCTTCTCAAGAAAGATGGGTTCAAGTAAGCCCAGTCTATGAAGATTAAAATAAATATCTAACTCTTCAATGTCCAGATATCTCCAAACATGCACAAGCATTAAGAACATCCAGGAAGACATGACCTAACCAAATGAACTCCATAGGTTACAGGTGATCAATGCCAGAGTGATGGAGATAGGTGACCTTTCAGAGAAAGAATCCAAAATAGTTGTCTTTAAGAAGTTCAATGAGCTTTATGTCAACATAGAGAAGGTACTCAGAAGCCTATCAGAGAAATTTAACACAAAGAGATTGAAATAACTAAAGAAATCAAGGAGAAATTCTAGAACTTAAGAAATCAATTGACCGACTGAGAAATGCATCAGTCTGTCAATAGTGGAATTAACTAAGAAAAAAGAATTAGTGAGCATGAAAACAGGCTATTTGAAAATGCCCAGTTAGAAGAGAGAGAAGAACAAAGAAGGAAGATTAAATAAGAATAAAGCATGCCTACAAGATCTAGAAAAGAGCCTCAAAAGCACAAATCTAAAAGTCATGGGCCTTAAGGAGGAGGTAGAGCGAGAGAGGGGTGTAGAAAATTTATTCAAAGACAATAACACAGAACTTTCTAGTCCTAAAGTAAAAATATTAATATTACAGTGTAACCAGGTCACAGAACCCCAAGCCAATTTAATTCAAAAAATAGCATCTCAAAGCACATAATAATCAAACTCCTAAAGGTAGCAGATGAATAAAAGGTTCTAAGGGAAGCAAGAAAAAGGAAAAAAATATATGAAAAGCTCCCAAACATCTGGCAGCCGACTTCTAAGTGGAAAATATATAGGCCAGGAGAAAGTGGCATGACATATCCAAGATAATGAAGAAAAAAGGTATAGATAGTGTTTTGGGGAGGGTATGAATTTATATATCTTCACCAGCAAAATGGTTATGATTCACAGAGGGGTTTGATGATTGTTGACACTTTTAGAAATGAAGTATTTTTAATTAAGGTATATGTAGTGTGATGTTTTTTAGGTATAATGCTATTCCACAGTTAATAGATGACAGTATCATGTATGCAAACATCATGTTTATATGCACCGAGAAACCAGGACATTTGTGTGACTTCCGCTATTGTGACACTGGGCTTTGTTGAGGTGAGCTGAGATAGAACGCACAGTATCTCTGAAGTATGCCTATACCACCAGTGCCAGAACAGGCAGTGAGGTGATTTGGCTGCCTTCCCCACATCGTTACCCCATGGAATTCAACAGCTGGGTTGGTACCATTGCTCCTGATACCAACACCTGCCATAGGGTCTTAACATTACAGCCATTAGGAACTAGTTTTGCCTGAAACTACTCCTTAAGAAACTGACCAAAGTGCAAAGCTTTCACAGGGACATTTAACTGGCTAAGGTAAGGACTTTTGCTCACCTCCACTTCTTGTGGCCAGGAAGACTCAGCCATCGTTGACCCTTCCCTACTCCCAACCGCTCCCAGCTGGAATGTTCCCAATTTGGAAAGGGCGAAAGGAAAATATCTCCTCCAGGAAAACGCATAGACACACATGTTCATATAGAACTTCACATTTTTAAGGAAGGCACATAAGACTTGGAAGCTTGTGATAGGAAAACTGAAAAGCACAGTAATAAGTTATATTTTTATACACTATACACACACACAGCTACACTCATACACATCCCCCTCACACACACACAGAGGGTGCCAAAATGTGTATACACATTTAAGAAAGAAAACTTTCCTAAAATTGTAATACTCAATATATACTGATAACAAAAGATGAGATGAGTCATGTTCAAGCACTTCTTATAATTGCACAAGGCAAATATGACTTGAGCATTACAATTTTAATACCGCCGTTTCCTTTCTTAAAATGTGTATAAAGGTTTTGGCACCCTCCGTATATATTTAAATTCAAGGCTTTGGAGCAGCAAAAGGTGAGCATTATTCTAAGTCTGACGGTTAAGTGCATTCTGCTGTTCTGAGTCTAGGACGGCAGCCATATCTGCATTTGGCTTGAAGACTGAAACTAGGGTGGCAGGAATGAATGCATATGTCTCCTGCATAATGAGCCTTCAGATTCAGGTTAACCTAAAACGACTCTGTTCTCAGTGAATTTTACCTACATGTCAAAAAGTTGTGTGCCAGGACTAGTTCCAAATATTTTCTTTGCCACCCTGATCTGGCCTACAGACAAGAACATAACTTATAGCAGCTCTACTTGCAGTAAACTTACAGTGGATCACTTTTATTTTTATAAGGGTTTCTTTGCCAAGCCCTAAAACATGGAGACTTGTATTAGCATGCTTGACACGGCACACTGGGCAAGTGTTGGAGACGATGGCATCCTCCTTTCCTTGGCTCCTCAGCACTTTGAAAAGTAAAAATAGCCATGATTGTCAATTTTTTAATAATTATTTCCATTAATCGAAATAGTTTTTTATAGTTATTTCTATTCTTTTGATGGATATTTGAGTTTGAGAATCTCAAGATCGTATGCCTCCAATTTCTTTTTCTATTATTTGGATAATTCTGTAGCTTCATTATGCCTTTCCTTCTATGTACAAATGATTAATCTCAGAGGAGCTCATAGCTAAGATTTATTTTTTAAAAGTATAGCTTTAAACTTGATCCTAAAAAACAAAACCAAACAAACAAAGAAACAGACAAACAAAAAGTCTTCCAGATGGGGACTTTCAATACTTTTGATTTTTATTATCAAAACTCAAGAAAATTATTTCAACTCATATTTGGGCTAAAAGAACATTTCTGATATGAAAGTCGAGAGTTTATTCATTATGCAACAAGAACTTACTGAAATATTGCTATGTCAGGCAGACCTCCACACACTGAAACACATCATGGTACAGGAAACCTAAAACCCAGTGCCTTTGGGTAGTTACATGACAGTAGGGTAGACAATAAATAAAAGGAACAAATTATACAGCCTCTTACAACATGATAACTGATGTACAGAAAAACACTCAAGAATGAAATTTCAAGGGAAAGGGGTTTCCAGTTTTAACTAAGTGATTATGAAGACCTTACCGTGAAGGTGACTTGAATACGTGGGCTTGAAAAACAAGAGAAGGCTGCTTCATCTGGGGAAGGACTTCTCTGGTCAGAGGAAACGGCTTAGGAGAGTAGAAAGAAGAGCCTCTGAAAATGGGACTAGAATAGCTTGTGTTCCACGTATCAGCTGGGGACCAGGTTGACATTAGAAGGGTGAGCCTACAGAGGCGTGTTGGTGATGGTAGACCAGGAACACCATCCATGTGCCCTAATTCATAAATCACCAAGTGGTTCCTAAGACCATGGAACAAGGTTTGGTGGAACATCCTTGTAAAACTTAGCAGTGAAGGGGCCTTAATCATGAAAGAATTCTCAAGCTCTTACATTCAAGAGGATGAGAGGATGCCTTGACTATAATAGACCTTAATAACCACTCATTAATGATCTATATATGCAAAGCAAGGTGAGAAACTGACAGAGTAAAAATGTGTGCATTACATGTATATATTTACACACACACACACACACATACGGCACATGCTTTTTCCTTATTATCATAAGTTTGGGGTACAAATTCTGAAGTGCAGATAAGCAGTGCTGATTTGCTGTATATGATGAAGAGGAGGCGAATTTGATAGTCCAGGTGGGTAATCACGCAGTCTTCTAGGAAAGTAGCCTGAGGGAGAGGACAGAGAGCGGCAGCCCTGGTGCTTCCCTAAGAATTTATAACCTTTATGGAAAGAAGTATGGAGAATCCTCAAAGATCTAAAAGTAGACCTTCCATTTGACCCTGCAATCCCATTACTAGGCATCTACCCAGAAGAAACAAAGAATCATTTTACCGCAAAGACATTTGCACCATGATGTTTAATGCAGCCCAATTCACAATTGCCAAGTCATGGAAGCAGCCCACATGCCCATCAACCTATGAACGGGTTAAAAAAACGTGGTATATGGATACCATGGAGTACTATTCAGCCATAAAAAGATGGAAAATCTATATCTTTTTTGTTTACTTGGATGGAGTTGAAGCACTTTCTTCTTAGTAAAGTATCACAAGAATGGAAAATTAAATATCCAATGTATTCAATGCTGGTATGAACCAATATATAAACAATCGCATGCTCACATGAACAATAGAACACCGGTACAGTCTAGTACGGGGGCAGGAGAGGAGGGAGAAGGGAGTGAGAGGGGAAGGACAGTTGGCAGATGGAGGGAGGGCATTTGGCTGGGTCTCATGGCATGGCACAATGCACATGTAGGTACCACACCCCCTGAGTGAGGGGTTCTTTTATAACTGAAACTTTACCTTGGAAGTGAGAACAATGTAATCTAAATATTTCTACCCTCATATTAATTTGAAATTAAAAACAACTTTCACTTGAGAATTAGTTATAAAAAGGAAGCAGTTTATACAGCCTCCATTCTTAATTCAGTAGGACACTTCCACTCAGCCAAGAGCATAAACGTGTCAGCACTACTCCCCCGTGCATAGCAGGTGTCAACAAATGGTTGTTTGATGAGTTAACGTGATTTCGCCCATTCCCAGGCAAAGTTCTTGGAGACACTGAGTTCCACATTGCAAACAACGCTGTCTTTTTCTGCACTTCTCTCAACAGCTCTGGACAAAAGCTTTCTGTTAGAGAGCAAGAGACTTTGCCAAATTGACAGCCCCATTCGTTTTTTTCTTGGTTTTATAAGCTCATGATCCTTCTTGGTCCGTTTCTAACCTGATGAGGTTTCTTTAGCCTCTTTATGGGCTTACCTGAACTAGGGACCTGCTACTTTCACTCTATAGATACGCAAACCATGCCAACCTTGGCTCCTCTATAATGCGGTCTGCGTAAAAATAGATTTAAAACTAGTATTTCTAAGATCCTGATGTTTTACCAACAATGCTATATTATCTTGTTGATCCTTTACCATGGATGTCTGAGGCAGGTATTTACAGATACAGATAATGAGCAGGAAGGACGTCACAGTCTCACTGCCCATCATAAATAATCCCGTGGACCTGTTTTGAAAATATGTGCCATTTTTCCCTCCATCACATCCGTATTGTTCTCCTTTCTTAAAACTGAGTTATTCTTTCTGGCCTGATCTGAAATTTTATCTAGTTGTTTCCTTCTATGTTCACGATTTTCTCTTTGATATGCCTTAATGATAATCACTTGTTCAATGAAAATACAAGGCAAGGGACAGCTGGGAATCAATATGTTAAATTCCTGCCTATCACATTAGTATCACCTGTACAAACATACATATTAAATATTTATGAATTATTAAAAGAGGGCCAGCGGGAATAAATTTTGTTTATGATGTATTGTTGCAGCAAACCTGACATTCAGCTAATGTTCACCTGACCTCAATGACCTTTATTTTTTCACTATATGACTGTCATTCTGTCTGAATTCTCTTACTTCTCTGAAGAATTCTATATGTTTCATGCTATTAATTACAAAGAGGAAATTCTCTAGCTATCAGAGATCATTCTTTTTGACTATACCTGGGAGTTCAGAGAAAGGGTAAAGGGGGGGAGAGCATTAAGTGACTCCAGTGGTTGAACACCTGCTCATCATCAAAGTCCTCACAGCCAACTGTACTTTCTGGGGTAGGCGTGATAGTCCAATGTCTAAGGACATTTGAACATATGTCCCCAATGTATAAGCAGACAGCCTTTGAGATATACCCAGAAAAGGAACAAAATAACGAAGATAGTTATCCAGCATCATTCCTAAATCTACCACCCCTATGAGTAGGTTGGGAGTCTGACTCAGGTCCCGGAGATGTTGAAAGAATGGGTAGACCAGATGATGTTTTCACTGTTTGCCGCCAATTCATACCACAAAGAAGAGATGTAAGTGAAAATCTTTACACAGGATTTATTTTCATATGTGAAGTATTTTATTTTTCTCCTTTTCTTACAAAGATATCAGAATGAACTATTACTTTAAAAGTAAAACACAATGTTAAAAATATACAAAAATACACAAAAATATAAAAAAAGTTCTCTCCATAAGCTCATTAATAAACTGTGTAACAAGACATTTTTACCCAAATTTAAACTCCTACATTTGAAAACCATATGATATAGAATGCATACCAACATAGTATATTACATGTTGTATTATACAGTAGATGGCTATCTTATCACAGATGCATCTAGCTCATTCAATTACTGCACTGTACACGAACATTTTATAGTTGTTTAGACAATTATTTTTACAAAGAATTATGAAATGCATCTGTGTGTTTTCTTTGTTCTTATATTTCTATAAGATACTAAAATTGGAAATAATTGCTATAGAGGTGAATCATGACCTTGTGGATGTAAGTTAGTCGCTTATCAAAAGCTTTAATACGTAAAACTTGCACTAATAGTTTAAAGCCAGTGACTGTTTTTCCTGTCCTTTTTCAAAGTAGACACTATCCTGTTTTATGGTATTTTTTTTTCAATTGGATGAATACAAAATAATATCTAATTATTCATATCCTTTATTAAGAAATTTGAATTTTTATATAATTCTATTGGCGATGAATATTTCTTCTGTGAATTTCCTATTTGTATCTTAGTATGATTTTATTCTTGGATTGCTAGTGGCTTTTGAAGGACTTTCTGACTTTTTTATATATTATAGGCATTTATAATTTATTCCCATATATGTTCATAATATTTCCCTAGTTTAAGGATTACCCTGCTTTTGGTCTTTACTTGCTTGGTTTGTGGTATACAAAAATGTAAGTTTTAATTCACTTAGAAGAACGAACTTAAATTTTGTTTCTGTTACTTCATTTTATGACATTATTTCAGGAAATTTCCATATATATATATAGTGTGTGTGCGTGTGTGTGTGTTTTGGCCGGGGCTGGGTTTGAACTCACCACCTCTGGCATATGGGGCTGATGCTTTATTCTTTTGAGCCACAGGTGCCGCCCTATGTATAATTTTTTAAAACATCACTTAATTTGTTTTTATTCCATTAAAGGATTTATATTTAACTACTTGCCATATGGGTTGCAGAATGAATTAAAACTTTTATAAAATTTTGTGTTTCGCCTATGATCTATCCTGTAAGGGTACATGTGAATCTCTCTAAATGTGGAATCTAAATGTCTTAACACAATGACTATGAGAATGACATGAAGGCTTTGTTGGCCAATTGGATGAGAATGTTTTAAATTATATGTGGAAACAACACACTGTACCCCATGATAGTAATAATGTGCACAACTATGATTTAATAAAAAAAAAAAGAAAAGAAAAGAAGAATCATGATGAATAAATTTTAAAAAATTGTGTTTATTTCCATTTTAAATAATTATCTTGAAAGTCTTAGAGTTCAGAACCCTGCAACACTCTCCCACAAAACCGTATTTCAGGGTGGATAGCATCCCAAAATCTTGTTATGAATACATATTTTATATCAACATGTATAACTACACAGACATACAACTATATATTTTACTTCAGAAAAATGTAACATTTCTCTACCCACCAAGTGTTTTAACTTGTCTTGAAATAATAATTCTTTATTCAAATACGGATCTTAGAAAATAAAAAAAGTAAAATAAATTTACCTGTAAAATTATGTTTTTATAATTTTGTATTTAATGTAGCTAAGTAAAAAAATTCTGTTAGATATTCTATGTTCAGTTCACTCTTAATTCTGTTTTTTTTTTCAGATCTTATAGAGATTAGTTTCATGGTCTGTTTCAAAAACTAACCCAAACAAACATAAAGTTGAGAAAAATGGGCCTTATTCCTTCAAATGATGTATTTTGTCCTTTTCAGAGAGAGTTGAATATTGTGTATACATTATCTCATCTGAGTTAATAACATAAACAGACATAACTGAACGTTTTAGTAAAATAACACCCTTTGCAATTCATGATCCAGAACTCAAACTTAAATCACATTTATTTTCCAGGACTCATACATAAATTGACCTCAAAGGTGATTTTGCATTTCTTGGAAAATTTCTAGGTATTACTAAATATAGAGGTAACAGTTACTCTTATCTGTCTGTGCTGAGGAAATTTCAGAAATTTCCACCAAAGAGTTCCAAACAATTCAAATAAAGGTACCTGTTTTCAAGACTTAAATTAAAATCAGAATAACTTAAATTAAAATCAAATCATTTGGTTTTTTTTTCCCTTTAGTTTCTGTTCTTTGTTAGAATTGTACCAGCAACTATAGAAAAGAAAAAATACCTGCTGTGTTACTAAGGTCCCACTTATGTATCATCTAATATGTAGAAATTTATTAAGATTAAACGGGCACCTAAAATGTGAGGTGAATTCTAAAAATGTAAGACAGCCAGTTTCCACCTCCCCCCAAAAGATTAAGTAGATTAAACCATAATTTCTACACTGCTTTGTAAAAATTTCAATATGAGCCCTAACAAAATAAATCCCATAATTTCCATTGCTTTCATAGTCAGAGCTTAAGTTTAGAAAACATGTAAAATAAGTGAAAATATAATATTTTTCGAAATAGTTTCTAAAGGAGGAGGCATAAATATGGCTTCATCCAGAATTAAATGATGTATTTTATGTCATGTCCTTACAGTTTGAAAGGAAAAAAATAATAATAATAAATTCGGGGATCTTCAAGATCATCTTGAGAATCCCTTAAATTGTTTTTTCATTCTTTTCTTTTCCTACTCCTGCATTTCGAATTGGCCAAGAGAAATAAAATGAAGAACCAGAGAAAAAAAAACAGTGCATTAAGACAGGATGATTTTATTTTTAAGTATGAGTCTGAATGAGATTTTAGAAAATGGATATTTCTTAAATGGGTCTGTGTTGGTCAAAGACCATTAGGCAACTTTGGAAGATTCCATGGGGACACCTGGGGCCAGACATTTCAATCCCACTGGACTAAATCCACTGTTTGTCTTTCTGCATGGAGAATTAATAAATGTATCAATCTTCTACCGGCGGCCCTGAACTAGGGAACATAAAGGAAATAGAATAAGTGGGGGAAAAATTGCATCTGTGCTTTTTCCTTCCCCCACCTCCTGATCTTTGCTTTCAGTGTGTTGAACTGATTTTCCCTTCAGATTTTTTCACTTTATTCTTTTTTCCCCCCTCGTTATTAGTTATGTCTTTGAGCATTCCTGACTGCGTTGCACTTTGTCTGCCTGAAAATGATGTCTCCCAACCTGGACAGGGGCTGTAATTTAATGAAATTGGCCACCTTTGCATACCTTCTGCTCAGCAGATCAGTTGGTGGCCTTGAAGTGTCAGATTTCATTAAATGATTTTAGTTTCAAGGGGGAAAAAAATTAAATGGAAAGCTAAGGAAACCAGTCAGGAAACACGCATGGTGCCAGCAGCCTTAGAGCACGGGATTCCAAAAGTCATTTTAACATTTCTGAACTGATAAGCTAATTAATTATTAAAACAGAAACGCTCCTAGGATGCCTATGACCAAGGTTATAAATACACCCCTTTTCATTTCCCCATTCTTTTTCATTTTTCTTCACTGCAAAGTCGTGCCTTCGAATTGCACTGTAGCAATTCTAAGACATCAGCTAGAAAGGTTTCAAATCATAGCAAATAATTAGGGGAGCCAAGAAGAAATATAAATTCTATTACACACGCACAAGGTTTATGGAATTTTTAAGATTATATTTTTTGCTTTCTGTCAACTGGTCCAAACTCTGCTGCAGCAAAATTGAGAATCTTTGTAATGGATAATGTCTATACTGTTTTTCTTTTTCTTTTCTTTTTCAGATAGAATTTCCCTCTGTCAGCTGGACTAGATTACAGTGGCCTCAACTCAGCTCACTACAACCTCAAACTCCTGCCCTCAAGCAATCCTCCTGCCTTAGCCTCCCAAGTAGCTGGGACTACAGGTGCACACTACCAGGCGTGGCTAATTTTCCCCCCTATTTTTAGTAGAGATGGGGGGCTCATTCTTGCATAGGCTGGTCTCAAACTTCTGACCTCAAGCGATCCTCTCGATCCTCTCACCCTGGCCTCCCAGAGTATGGAGACGATAGACATGAGCCACAGCACCCAGCCTATACAGTGTTCATTTCATAGCAGCAAAACTTCCTCTCTACTGCTCTGCTTAAAACCATAGTAATTATTGGTTCATCATCCATTTAGAGAATGGCTGGAGGGTAGAGTAATGATAGTGAGTACACAATCAAAATAATTATTTCTGTGAATCACCTGCTTTGGGACAAAAGTTTATTTGTAGGGGTTTGTATTCTTAAAAGGTGGCAAACAGATTCCACTTACTATTCTGTTCTTTAGACAATTGCAATGGTTAGTCATTTAGGTGGGGAAACAGATGCCAGACAGAGGAATCGTACCACATCAGAAAAAATTTATGTGTTCTGTTTTCCTCTTGCAAGGAGGGAAAAAGCAAGCTGGCTGTCAAGATTAGAACCTGGAGCTCAAGGTTATTGGAATGATTGAGGGATTTTCAGGCAAACAGGCAGAACTATTGTTTTATATACTCTTGGCATCATGTGGCATCCACCTCTCTATCCACCCACATGTTTTAAAAGCTTATTATACATTATGGACTTTTTCTTGTCAGCTTAGTTTTATCCACTTTAATTGGGAGGATTGGAGGGAGACTTTTTGTTTCTGTAGAAGTAAGTGAAAAATGCTGGGTATTTTTCCCATTGACACAGAGGAGAAGGGACCGCACAGTGTATCACACGGGTATCAGTCAGGAACATCAGTATTTGACTAGGGAAGATTTGATATAAAGAATAAATTCTGCACGTATTGGAGGATCCAAAGGGCAAAAGAGACACTGAGATAACACTCTGAGAAAAAAATTATCAAAGTAAAATTGCACTGAACATTTATTAAAATGGGTAAGACAGGTTTGATTCAGGTTATAGCACTAGAGGAGAGGGACTTGAGAACAAGATGGAACTCAACTCTGCAGAGACAAAAGTTGGGAGGGTTTTTAAGAACTGGGATAAACTGGGAAAGTACTGGAGAGGAAGTGGGTGGAGTCCTTGGACCATCTATGCTGCTAATTGCTTATTCAAGTTAGGCCCCTCCCATCCTACTGTGACAGGGACAGCATCCTCCTTAAAGATGGCAGTTCAAAGGGATGATTCCCATGTCTTTGAGAAAGACATTCCTGAGTTGCAAAAGGGACAGAGGAAGAATTTCTAATTCCTAAGATTCTAGGTCAGTGATTCTCAACTAGTGTGCCACGAGAGGATCTTAGGCGTGCTGTGAAAATTTTAAAGATCATTAAATTATTTTTTGAAAGAAGTTCAAAGCACAGTAAACATATTTTTTTTCTTTCACTCTTTTTCTGTCTTTTTGATCAACATAATTTAAACATGCAGGGGATGTTTAATTATACACAGAAGTGTGCTGTGAGATTAAAAAAAGGTTGGAAAACACTGTTCTAGAGTAAATGCATCTAGAAAAGGAAGGTCAGGGGCCTGTCGTCAGCATGGAATCTGTCTAAACGTCTAGTCCAGAGGGATGGGGAGGCAGTCTTGGTCCAGACATAGAAATGAAGGGGAAAAATTGTCAAACATGTTCAGAAACTAGAAGCTTGGAGATGGAGATGAGGCATCTGGGGCCCAAACGGGAGGAGTGGGGGAGCGGATGCCACTGGGCTCTGGTACCTCTAGGATTCTTGCAGAACTCCTGAAATGAGAAGCCGTACTCAGACTTCTGAGAAAGGGTCCTGTCCTGTGGACACTTCCTCCAAGGGAGGATGACAACTGGTTGTGAGAGTTCTGGACAAAAGAAGGAACTGGACCCATCAGCTAGATGAAGCTGTGACCTGGGAGCAGAAGTTGCTGTGTGTGTAAGGCAGAGAGTTGTGGTTTTGAGAACAGAGAGCAAACAGAAAACAGTGAGGCCCTGCCCTTCCCAGGCTCCCTGTGTCATCTGTGACATCATCATTTCTAGCAAAGGAGTAATGTGGTCCACACAGCATCATAGGGCAGAATATTTAAGGGTGGACTTGGAGAGAAGAGATAATAACTGGCCCCACAGTAAGGTGGCCCACCTTCACCAAGACAGCAGAACCTGGAATGTGTAAGGATGTATAAAATAAAAAGGATGTGTCAACCCCCTGACTCTGTGTAGGGACTAGAAATAATATTAGGACCCTGTCCTCAAGAGGAATAGAGTTCCAGCCTGCTCCACTAGGATCATAGAAGATGACCATAGCAGTGGGGGTTCAATTAGGAGCAAGAAATACAGGAGAAAAAATAGAACCAAATAATTATTTTTAGGGCTTTGTGTGTAATAGGCTTTCCTAAAACTGTGAGTAAATAGACACTCTTAATGTATTTGGGAAGAGTGAGCATCATTATGTTTCTAAGTGCATTTTTTTGCTGTTGTTACTGGGGATTCACTGAGGGTACAAAGAACCAGGTTACACTGATTGCTTGTATCAGATAAACACCCTCCCATAATACTGTTCTGCCCAAAAAAGTGTACCACCCTCTGTGACCCTCCTATTCCCTTCCTCCTTCCCTCGCTCTGCTCTCCCCATCCCCTACCTTGTGCTAGCTCATTAATCTCATATCAGAATTGAGTATATAGAATTCTTGTTTCTCCATTCTTGTGATGCTTTGTTACAAAAAGTGATTCTAAATGCATTTTATGTCTCACACCTAAAATTGACTTTTGGAAGCAGAACGAAAAGATTGTGGCTACTTGTCCTCAATAGCCTTGTACATGTCACCCCCGTGGAGAGACTGAGTGTTTGCTGGTAATATTTCTCTGTTGGGATATGTGCATTTTATTTTCCTATAAAGTTAAATGCAGCACTGTCTTCAAATAATTAAACACGTATATTTTATGTAGAATGTATTTTTGTTTGTTTGTTTGTTTTTTATTGTTGGGGATTCGTTGAGGGTACAAGAAACCAGGTTACACTGATTGCATTTGTTAGGTACAGTCCCTCTTACAATTGTGCCTTGCCCCCAAAAGGTGTGTCACACACCAAGACCCCCCACTTCCTTCCCTCTCTCTGCCTTTTCCTTTCCCCACCCCTCCCTCCTTCTTTCTCTCTCTGATCTCCCTGTCCGCCACCCCCACTGTGTCATTAATTGTCATTAATTTTCCTCATATCAAAATTGAGTACATAGGATTCATGCTTCTCCATTCTTGTGATACTTTACTAAGAAGAATGTGTTCCACTTCCATCCAGGTTAATAGAAAAGATGTAAAGTCTCCATTTTTTTAATGGCTGAATAGTACTCCATGGTGTACATATACCACAGCTTGTTAATCCATTCCTGGGTTGGTGGGCATTTAAACTATTTCCATATTTTGGCAATTGTAAATTGAGCTGCAATAAACAGTCTAGTGCAAGTGTCCTTATGATAAAAGGATTTTTTTTCCTTCTCAGTAGATGCCCAGTAAAAGGATTGCAGGGTCAAATAGGAGGACTAGCTTGAGTTCTTTGAGGTTTCTCCATACTTCCTTCCAAAAAGATTGTATTATATTGCAGTCCCACCAGCAGTATAAAAGTGTTCCCTTCTCTCCACATCCATGAGAATGTATGTTTTTCACATCTTGTTTTCCATTTTTCTCAGAAAATTTCTTTTATCATGTACTGATAAATAATATTGATAGCAGTTAATTTTTTGAGCACTTAGTGTAGGCCACACAATGTTTTATTCACATTTTATATGAATTGACTCATTTGATACTCACAACGTCTATACCCATAGAGTCAGTAATACATCTCTAGTTTCTTAGACAAAGAAAACTAGACAGAGGAGATAATGTGGTGATTTGCTTGACATTTCCTAATAGATCTGAATCTAGAGAGTGTGAGACTTGACATGCTACTGCCTCTAAGGGTGAGTGGTGTTACGTGGGACGTTAGGAAAGTTTAGAGATTCATGAAAAATCAAGAACTGTGAAATCTGGGTGGATGGAAACAAACGAAGCCCTCCCAGCAACACGGATAAGTTGAGCAAGTTGAAACTTGCATGAAAATAAATAAATACATAAGAAACGTGCATGCCTGAATCAAGAAGGGAACACTCGACTGTGTTTCTTGGAAAACAAACTAAAAAGGGCGTTGGTCATCTGCAGAGGGTCCTGAGCTCTCGTTAACAGTAAAGAAGCTGGTTCTTCTCAATCCAAGTCTCTTTCTTCCATGCTTAGCACAAAAGAAAATGTCAAGGGGTAACTACATCTGGATTAATCCTCAGACGAACCATAGCTCTTACTTTACGGTGGTTGACTCTTATTCATGGTTTTGCTTCCCATGGTTTCAGTTACCTGTGGTCAACTGCAGTCGGGAAATTTAATTACAAAATTGTAATTTTAAAATTGCATGCCATTGTGAGTGGTATGATCAGCTCTCATGCTGTGCCCCAAAGGGAAATGAATCCTCCCTTTCTCCAGCGTATGGACCCTGTGTAGTCTGCTCACTTAGGAAGCAGTATCTCAGCTGTCAGATGGAAAAAACACAGTACACAGATGCTCTTGACATACAGTGGAGTTCCATCCACATCCATTGTAGATTGAAAAAGATGAAGTCAAAAATGCATTTAATATGCATTGAATATGCCTAACCTACCAAAGATTATAGATTAGTCCAGCCTACCTTCAGGGGTCACAGAACTCTTACATTAGCCTACCGTTGGGCAACACCACCTTACATAAACCCTATTAGATAACAAAATCTTGAATATTTCATGTACTTTATTGAATATTTTAACGAAAGAAAAAAAAAATGGTCACATAGATACTCAGAGTTTTCTGCTAGTGAATCCTGACTGCTTTTGCACTATGGTACAGTTGAAAAATCAAAGTCAAATCATCATCAGTCAGGGAACATCTGTATATACAGTTGGGTGCCATTAAACTTGAAAGTGTCCACAACCTTAAGCTTCCACTGGGGATTTGGGGTAAGGGAAGAGTAAAATGTCTGTGGAGAAGTCAGATCTTCACATACCAGAGAAGAAAGACCTCAAAGAAGAGGCAAAAAGCAAATGGGACGCCATCGAGAAGTAAGATAAAGAGATTCTAGAATTTTAATTCTCAAGCCCCAGGAAGGATCACAGAATGTAAAGGTGACTTTCCCGAGCCCTGCCCACTCTCTTCTACATGTCTGCTCAGGCTGTCTTGTCTGCACGCTTTCCCAAACTCAGGGAAGTCATGTTTTCTTTCTTTTTTTGGCATTTTGTAGATTTAATGTTCATCTGTGCAGGCACATCGAGGTGATTTTGCCAATCTATTTGGCGAAAGCAATGTACTTGGATATTATTCATTACTCCGAATGGGCCAGACTGACTGTCTACACTGTGGGAACATGACAGATAATTACTTTAACCGTGTCTTTCCCTTTAGCTCTGTGTACATGGTTCTCGTATTCTAGAGAAATTTGGTTCAACCTCGTACGGAATAATTACTGGCACGTAGCCATGGGCTTGTAGTAATTTAATGTTCATGTTTGGTTTCTCCAGGGTGCCAGCGACAAAAGCAGGTTTTGTTTATAGGTACATTAGAAGGATTTTTATTTTCATAATTCAGAAGAAAAGCTCCAAAACATGAAGAAAACAAGGAATCACAAAGAAAACGTTTTGATTCCAAGTTTTCCCCAGGAATCACAGATACAGCGCAAAAGAAAAATGGATAGCGTTTAGCTTTTAAAAACAGACAGACTCTATAAAAGGGTGGCACATGTGCTTACTGCCTTGTAAGTCAAGCGATTGTTACTACATTAAAATTATGTCTGACATATCTTTGCTCTCTCTTTTGAAAGTGAATTCTGGTGTTGCTCCGTTTTATTACAAAAGGTAAACAGAATGATTTCTCAGGAATCACTTTATCCTGCAGTCCTATAGCAATAGAAAAAGCCCTCACGTTGGAGGGCAGGAGATGGTGATCTAAATACTGTGTGATTTATTTGCTTTAGAACCAGGAGCAAGGTATTTAACACCTTTCTTCTTTCCCTTGTGAAAATAAGAATAATATCATGCAAATTTTACTGAGCCCGTTTATAAAGCACAAATGAGATAATACAGGAAATCGTCCTATAAGCCAGGTGTCATCAAACTACGGCCCACGGGCCACATGCAGCCCACCTAAAACATTTATCTGGCCTGCCAGGTGTTTTTCCTGGCCCTGCCTGTCCTGCTTAGCAGCCGACTCATCCCGGGACCCGCAGTCCGGCGCTCCAACCATCTGAGGGACAGTGAACTGGCCCCCTGTTTAAAAAGTTTGAGGACCCCTGCCAAGTATAAGCTATACAATACTAAGATAGAAAAGACTCTGCAAACTGGCTCAAGATATGTTTCCTTTTCAAGAAGGAAAAAAAAAATAACTTAGGAATTGCAGAGAGCAGAAGAAGAAAGATGAAAAGAAAACAAATTTGCAATAGGTATTAAGAGGTTTGAAGATGTTTATACTTTGAAATCCAGAATTTTCCTTGTAGGAACTCTTACTAGAATATCGCTATGAATCATATTAGTTCAGATTCTTAATAAATATAAAAAGTCCTAATATCCACATGTCCTATTTTAGAAGAATGATGAAGCAAATTATGGTGTAATCATATTGTGGTTATGATATAGCCACAGACATGATATTTACATAATTATATACATGAAGTAGAAAGTTTCTGTCACAATGTAGACCCCCAAATTAGGAGCCACCAATTGTATCTATGACCAATATGTAAAGGTCAAATGAATTGTCAGAAAAAAGAAAACAGGGAGCTGCCTCTGAATGATGAGATTGTGAGGACGTTTGGTTGAACATCTTTTAAATGGTTTTCAAGTTTTTTATGACTTTCACTACCAAACACACAACGAAATTTAATAAATTAGTTCATTAGCTAAAATGAGATGACCATTTTACTTATGGCCAATGGTGAGCTCCATGGTCATAATAATTCCATGACATTGTAGGACATTTGAATAATAAGTAACGTACATTATTGATAATCCGGTTATAATTTGTGCTTTCTGGAGACTTAATATTATTCATTATTTGAATTTAAGAGTTTTCATTATTTGAGGTATCAGGAGAGAAAACAATTCACTGCTAGAATAATGACAATAGTTCTTTCAAATCTCTGCTCTTACTTTAAATATTGTTCTGTAGTAAAATACTTGAAAAAATGGGATCATTATAACGTATTATTTGGTATTATGTAATGATTGCTTTGTCTCTGATGTAAGCTTTATAGGGATGGCTTGAAATACAAAATTTATTATATATTAAGCCTGTGGTCCCCAGTCCCTGGGGCGTGGACTGAGACTAGTCCATGCCAGTTGTTGCAGGAGTTAAGTGGCAGATAGGTGATCTTAGCCTTATCTATATTCATGGCCCCTCCCCATCACTGACATCACTGCCTGTGCTCCGCCTCCTGTCAGATCAGCAGAGGGATTAGATTCTCACAGGAGCACCAACCCTACTGTAAACTGCTCCTATGAAGGATCTAGGCAGGGCACTGCTTGTAAGAACCTAATGTCTGATGATCTGAAGTGGGCCGGGGTGGTGATGTTAATGCTGGGGAGTGGCTGCAAACATTGATTATCATCAGCAGAAAGGTTTGACAGCACAGAGACCATAATAAATCAATTGCTTGGTTCGGCACCTGTGGCTCAATTGGCTAAGGCGCCAGCCACGTACACCTAAGGTGGCGGGTTCGAATCCCCAACCCGGGCCCACCAAACAACAATGATGGCTCCAACCAAAAAAAAAGGCCGGGCATTGTGGCGGGCGCCTGTGGTCCCAGCTACTTGGGAGGCGGAGGCAGGAGACTCGCTTGAGCCCAGGAGTTGGAGGTTGCTATGAGCTGTGATGCCATGGCACTCTACCCAGGGGGATAGCTTGAGGCTCCAT
>CAUYQV010078396.1:0-12358 GCA_963574575.1 Galagoides demidoff
GGCGCCTGTGGTCCCAGCTACTTGGGAGGCGGAGGCAGGAGACTCGCTTGAGCCCAGGAGTTGGAGGTTGCTATGAGCTGTGATGCCATGGCACTCTACCCAAGGGGATAGCTTGAGGCTCCGTCTCAAAAAAAAAAAAAAATAGCATTTATAGGCCTGGCCCTGAAGATCAGATGCAAAGTGTATTACTTAGTGTTCTGTATAAAGAATAAAGAGTTCTTAAGAGTATTAAAGGAAGAGAGATGGAACAGATTGGGAGATCAGGATTAGTACAGCAATAAGAGATTAAGTGTTCCTTTACTTACTATTGTAGGGAATTAAATATTTTTCTATTAAAATGAAAGACCCAGCAGGTTTAAAGCAATGAAGCTAAGTTTAATGTATAGTGTGATAACAAAATTCTAAAATCTGTTGCTTAAGACCAAATATACCTTTATATAGAGCTTTTTTCTTCATTCTTTTAGTCTTTCCTTCAAGAGAGCCAACTACTAAGAAAACTGCTTAGCCTCTAAGAGTCCAGACAAGAAAATGTTGAGAAATAATAAAACCCTTGGGCCATAGGGGTCTGTGTACAATTACTAAGCTTTGATACTTTATTTGTTTACTACTTTTCTTTTTTATGTGTATCTTTCATTTTTAGAAATGGTGTTATATCCATTTATAAGTAGATATGCAGTTATTAATAAGTGTTGATACATTTTAATTAGTATAACATATTTTGTTTATAGAGGTTATTTGATTATTAGGGAAAAGAAAGATTTGGACCCATTTTTTATTTATTTATTTATTTTGAGATAGAGTCTTACTATGTCGCCCTTTGTAGAGAACCATGGTGTCACAGCTCACAGCAACTCATACTCCTGGGCTCAAGTGATTCTCTTGCTTCAGCCTTCCAAATAGCTGGGACTATAGGTGCCCACCACAACACCTGGCTATTTCAGCTATTTTTTTTTTTGCAGTTGTCATTGTTTAGCTGGCCCAGGCCGGGTTCGAACCCTCCAGTCTCGGTGTATGTAGCTTGTGCTGTAACCACTATGCTATGGGCGCGGACCCTTGGATCCATTTTTTTAATAAGACCTTAATTGCTATTATAAGACCTAGATCAAATGCCACTTTGCACGTTTAGCCTTTCTTGATTACTCTAACTAGAATCACTCCCTTTTCTCAAAATTATTCAATATTTTGTTTACCATTCAACCACCAAGTCCTATTAGGCATTTATCATTTGTATTATATATATTTTACCGTTAGGTCTAATTCTCTTCACCATTCACAGTCTTAATTAATTTCTTTTCTTTCTTTTTTTTTGAGACAGAGTCTCACTATCTTGTCCTCAGTAGAGTGCTGTGACATCACAGCTCACAGCAACCTCAAACTCTTGGGCTTAAGCGATTCTCTTGCCTCAGTCTCCCGAGTAGCTGGGACTACAGGCACCCGCCACAACACCCAGCTATTTTTGCTTTTGTTGTTGTTGAAGTTGTCATTGTTTAGCAGGCCCAGACCAGGTTTGAACCCGCCAGCACCGGTGTATGTGACTGGTACCCTAACCACTGAGCTATGCATGCCAAGCCAAGTCTTCATTAATTTCTGTATCTCCCACAGTAACATACAGTGGTAGATCTTAAGTGAATATTAATAGACTAAAGATTAAATTAGCAAGAAAATTAAGACAATAGAGGTTAGTCAGGGATTCCTATCATTTTTGCAGTTGTGATATCCTATAATCAATTTTGATTTCACAATATCTCTTACCCATCTACAAAACTCTTTAAAATGGTCCTCTATGACTGCTATTGTTGTTTCTGTTCTTTTTAGTAAACTAAAAAGTGAATTTCATTGGATTTAATTTTTGTGATTTCTTTTTTTTTCTTTTTGAGACAGAGTCTCACTTTGTTGCCCTCCATAGAGTGCTGTGGCGTCAGCTCTCAGCACCTCAAACTCTTGGGCTCAAGTGATTCTCTTTCCTCAGCATCCCGAGTAGCTGGCACTACAGGTGCCCAGCTCTTTTTTGCAGACTGGGTTTCATTCTGGCTCAGGCTGATCACAAACCCTTGAGCTCAAGCAATCCACCAACCTTGCAGAGTGCTAGGATTACAGGCGCAAGCTACTGCGCCCAGCCTGATTTCTTAATTATTTTACAAATAACCAGAAATGTTTATGATTTTTTTATAACCATGGTTAGAAGTTATGTTTTAGGTGCTTCTGCTATGTTGCAGATGCCCATTCAGTTAGATCTTTCCAGTAAGATAATTGCCAAGTTTAACATTGGTAATAATGTCAGTACATAAAGTCCTTTATGACCCTGTCTTTCCCCTGTTCTCTGTACTCAATATGAAACTACTTCTATTATCCCACTTATCCCACTATGTTCTAATTACTCATTAATGTGTCTGTCTTCCCTTCTAAATATAATAGTAAGCTCCTTTAGGGTAGAGATTATTTGTTGTTAATTTACACTTTTCCCATAGTACCTGGGACATTGTGAGTATTCAATAAATGTCAGATAAATTAATACAAGTAAAATATGTTTTAAAAGGATTCTAGCTACATGACTATTCCAAGGACACCTGTCAGTGTTTCTTTTCAGATGGTTTGGTAGCAGATATTTTGCATTTTAATTTGTTAAATTATGGCATTTTGTATACTCAGTCTATGGCCAATTGTTTTTAAGAGCCTTCTCTTTGTAAAGTACATTTTGTTTGGTTCCTACCCATTTCCCTTTCTAGCCTATTTTTTTTTCATCTTTCATCTGGAGTTTGTAGGAAGTAATGGAGACTGAAAGATCAATTATTTTTCCACCCTCACCTCTGAGACCTTGGAAATAAGGGAAATTAGATTTATGACTGAGAATTAAATTGTAACCTCAACACAGATCAAGGTAAAGCTACTTGGGCGGCCCCTGTGGCTCAAGGAGTAGGGCGCCAGCCCCATATACCAGGGGTGGCGGGTTCAAGCTTGGCCCCCGCCAAAACTGCAAAAAAAAAAAAAAGGTAAAGCTACTTAAAATAACCTTAAAAAGACGGACTGGGAAGATTAAGACTTGGTCGAGGATATTAATCTAAAGAATATTCATGGAGGCAGAGAAAGATGGCAGAATAGAATGTTCTAGCTATTGTCTCTAAAGAGAAACACCAAATTGAACAACTATTCACACAAGAAAACACCTTCATAAGAACCAAAACTCAGGTGAGCGATCAGTACCTGATTTTAATACCATATCAATTAAAGAGGCACTGAAGAAGGTAGGAAGGACAGTCTTGCATGGTGTACACCACCCTTCCCCTGTCCCACCCCCTGAGCAGGGCTGCTCAGAAAAAGAATCTGTGTGCTTGGGGAAGGGAGGGAGTACAAAGTGACTGTGAGACTTTGCACTGGAATTCAGTGCTTCCCTGTTACAACGGAACACAACGTAGGGCATAATTCTGCCAGTGCCTACAAAGGGAGCATTTAGACCAGCCTAAGCCAGGGAAGAATCCTCTGTCCCAGCAGTCATAATCTGAGCACCCACACTAGCTAGCTTCACCACCAGCTGGCTAAAGTGGCCTGGGGCCCCAAATTAATTTCAAATGCAGTCAAGCTGCAAAGACTACAGTTGATGAACAAGTTCTGGTGGTACACTAAATTCAAAGCCAGTGGACTTGGGGTGCATGTGGCACAGTGAGACACCAGTTTTGGTAGCCAAGGGAGTACCTGCATCACCCTCCCCAATTCCAGACTGTGCAGCTTATGGAGAGACTCAAGGGAAGAGTACAGAAGCCTTTGTCTTGCAAAGTCAGGGTACCAGCTCAGCCATTGTCAAATAATGTACCAAGCAGTTTCCTGAAGTCCCAGATTACAGGCCTTAACTCCTGGATGGCATTGCTAGGCCCACCATAGGCCAGAAGGAAACCTGTCTCTCTGAAGGGAAGGACCTAGTTCTAGTAGGATGCACTATCTGCTGACTAAAACACCATTGGACCTTAAATAAAGGCCAGACAGTAATCACCATGGGCCTTGGGCAAGACCCAGTAGTATGCTGGCTTTAGGTGTGACCCAGTGCAGTACCAGCTGTGGTGGCCATGGGAATATTCATATCATCATCCCCCCAAGTCCAGGCAGACCAGCATGGTATATTCTATGACAACAATGGAATTAAACTAAAAATAAATAACAAAAGAAACTTTGTTTTTTCCTTTTTAAAAAAATAGGCCATTTAGGCTCAGCACCTATACCTCAAGCAGCTAAGGCGCCAGCCACATACACCAGAGCTAACAGGTCCAAATCCAGCCTGGGCCTGCCAAACAACAGTGACAATTACAAACAAAAAATAGCCAGGCATTTTGGCAGGTGCCTGTAGTCCCAGCTACTTGGGAGGCTGAGGCAAGAGAATCATTGATGCCCAGGAGTTTGAGGTTGCTGTGAGCTATAATGCTATGGCACTCTACCCAGGGCAACAGCTTGAGGCTCTGTCTCAAAAAGAAAAAAAATAGGCCATTTAAAGGACGTTATAGAAACTTTGGAAGCTATATAAACACATGGAAATTAAACAATATGTACCTGAATGGGCAGAGGATCAATGAAGAAATTAAGAAGGAAATTAAAAGATTTCTTGAAACAAATTAAATTAGAAACACGACATACTAAAACCTATGGGATGCAGCAAGAGCAGTAGTAATAAGAGTAAAGTTTATAATAATAAGTGCCTACTTCAAAACAATAGGAAAATTTCAAATAAAAAATCTTTTTAAGGGATACATTTTAAGGGAAAAGCAAGAGCAAACCAAACCCAAAATTAGTAGAAGAAAAATATAATAATAAATATCAGAGCAGGAATAAATGAAATTGAAATGTAAAAATACAAAAGATCAATGAAATGAAAAGTTTTTTTCATGAACTGAAAAATGAAAACATTTTCATCATTTTCATTTAAATGAAAACTTTAAAGATCAACAAAATTGACAAACTAATAACAACTTATAAGATTGAAATGATAATTAAAGTCTCCCATCAAAGAGAAGCCTAGGACCTGATATCTTCACTGTTAAATACTACCAAACATTTAAGGAAGAACTATTATAATACCAAGCCTTTTCAAATTATTCCTAAAAATCAAGGAAGAGGGAATACTTCCAAATTCATGATGCCAGTATCACCCAGATTCCAAAATGCATACAAAGACACAATAGAAAAAGAAAACTATGCCACAGTATCTTTGATGACCATAGATGCAAAAATTCTAAATACTATCAAATTGGATTCAACAAAACATTAAAAAGTCATTCATGGCTGGGCATGGTGGCTCACACTTCTTTTTTTTTTTTAAATTAAATCATAGCTGTGTACATTAATACTATCATGGGGTACAGTATGCTATTTTTATATATAATTCAAAATATTTTCATCAAACTAGTTAACATAGCCTTCCTGTCATTTTCTTAGTTATTGTGTTAATACATTTATATTCTACAATTAGAAAGTTTCACATGTACTCTTATATGATGAACCATAGGCATGATCCCACCAATCACCCTCCCTCTACCCATCCTCCCCCCTCCCCTCCCCTCCCTCTCCCCTTTCTTCATATTCTTGGGCTATTGTTTACATGGATAGAACTGGAAAATATTCTTCTTAGCAAAGTATCTCAAGAGTGGAAGAAAAAGTATCCAATGTACTCAGCCCTACTATGAAACTAATTTATAGCTTTCATAGGGAAGCTATAACCCAATCATGGCTCACACCTCTAACCCTAGCACTCTGGGAGGCCAATGTGAGAGGATTGCTTGAGCTTAGTTTGAGACATGCTTTAGGAAGAACAAGTAGAAAATAAATAAATAGAAATTAGTTGGACCTTGTGGCAGGCACCTGTAGTCCCAGCTACTTGGGAGGCTGAGGCAGGAGGATCACTTGAACCTAGGAGTTGGAGGTTGCTGTGAACTAGGCTGATGCCGTGGCACTCTAGCCTGGGGCAACAGGGTGAGACTTTGTTTCCCCTTCAAAAAAAATTATTCACCATAATCAAGTGGGATTTAGGACGGTTCAAGAAATCAGTTAATATGATACATCATCTCAATAGAATGAAGGACAAGAACCACATGATAATTTCAACTGACACCAAAAAAGCATTCAATAAAATTCAACACTGCTTCATGACAAAAACTTAAAAAGCTGGGTATAGAAGGAACATACCTCACCTCATATGATAAAAGTCATATGCCAGACTCAAGGCTAGTATATCATACTGAATGGGACAAAACTAAAAGCTTTTCCTCTAAGATCTGGAAGAAAACAAGGATGTCTACTTTCATCACTATTATTCATGATAGTACTAGAAGTCCTAGCTAGAGCAGTCAGATAAGAGAAAGAATTAAAGAGTATCCAAATTGGAAAGAAAGTAAAATATCTTTCTTTGCAGATGATACAATCATATATTTAGTGAAATTTAAAGACTTCTCTCAAAAACCTATTAGAACTGATAAATTTGGTAAAGTTACAGGATACAAAATCAACATAGAAAAATCAGTGCATATGCCAATAACAAACAATAGGAAAAGAAACCAAAAAAGTAATTCTGTTTACAATAGCTACAAATAAAATAAAATACCTAGGAATAAACTTAAAGAAGTGAAAGATCTTTACAGTGAAAACCATACAATGAAATTATAAAACATTGATTAAATAAATGGAAAAGGACACAAAAAACCAAAGATATCTCACGTTCATGTATTAGAAGAATTAATATTGTTAAAATGTACTTAGTACCCAAAGCAATCTACAGATTTAATGCAATTCCTATAAAAATACCAATGACATCCTTTACATAAATAGAAATGAAAAATCCTAAAATTTATATGGCACCACAAAAAACCCAGAATAGCCAAAGCCATACTAAGCAAAAAGACCAAAACTGAGAGAATCAATTTCCTGACTTCAAATTATACTCCACAACTGTAGTAACCAAAACAGCAGTAGTACTGTCATAAAACAGATTCATAGATTAATGGAACAAGCTATAGAGCCCAGAAATAAATCCAAACATTTGTAGTGAATTCATTTTTGACAAAGGTACCAAAAAAATAAATTGGGAAATGAACAATGTCTTCAATAAATGTTGCTGGGAAAACTAGATAAACATATATAGAAGAATGAAACTAGAACCCTTTCTCTCACCATATACAAAAGTCAAGTCAAAATGGATTAAAGACTTAAATTAGTAAGATCTGAAACTATAAAATTACTAAAGGAAAGCATTAGGGAATCACTGTAGGACATAGGTCTGAGCAAATATTTCTTCAGTAACACCTCTGAAAGCACAGGCAAGCAAAGCAAAGGTTAACAAATGTGTTCACCTCAAACTAACATGAAGAAACAACCCACAGAATGGGATAAAATATTTACAGAACATATAGAATAGAATATATACAGAGTTCAAACAACTCAATAGGAAAAAATCAAATAATCCAATTTAAAATGGACAAAAGAACTGAATAGATGTTTCTGAAAAGAATATATACAAATGACCAGCAGGTATCTGAAAAGGTGCTGAACATCACTAGTTGTCAGAGAAAGGCAAATCACAATATCATCTCATCCAGTTAAAATGGAAATGGCTTTTATCCAAAAGAATACTGTGAGGATGTGGAGAAAGGGCAATGCTCATAGACTTTTTGTGGCTATGTAAATTAGTACAGCCACTGTGGAAAACATTACAGAGGTTCCTCAAAAAACTAAAGCTAGAGGCTCAGTGCCTGTAGCTCAGCAGCTAGGGAGCCAGCCACATACACTGGAGCTGGCAGATCTGAATCCAGCCCTGGCCTGCCAAACAGTGACAACTACAACCCAAAAATAGCTGAGTGTTGTGGCAGGCACCTGTAGTCCCATCTACTTGGGAGGCTGAGGCAAGAGAATTACTTAAGCCCAAGAGTTTGAGGTTGCTGTATTAAAACCATGGCAGTCTACCCAAGACAACAGCTTGAGACTCTGTACTAGATATACATATATCTAAAAGAAAGGACATTTGTATATTGAAGAAATATCTGTACTCCTGTGTTTATTGCAACACTGTTCACAATAGTCAAGATGTGGAATCAACCTAAGTGTCCATCCCTGAATGACTAGATAAAGAGAATATGGCACATACACACAATGGAATATTATTCAGCCACAAAAAATAATGAAATCCTGTCATTGTAACACATGGATGACTCTAGAGAACATGAAATGAAATAAGCCAAATACAGAAAGATGTATTTCGCATGTTCTTACTCCTATGTGGGAATTAAAATTTAAAACAGTTGATCTCATGGAGATAGAGAGTAGAATGATAATTACCAGAGGCTGGGAAGGATAGCTAGCAGGGAGAAGGTAATAAAGAAGATAGTTAATGGGTGTGAAAGTACAGTTCAATAGTATGAACAAGATCTAGTATTTGATAGCACAACAAGGTGACTATAGTCAAAAATAAGTTATCATATATAAAATAACTGAAAGGGCAGAGCTGGACTGTTGACAACATAAAGAAATGAAGTGTTTTAGGTGATGGATATCCCAGTCACTTTGATTTGATTATTAAGCATTGTATACCTGTATCAAAACATCACACATACTCCATAAATACATTTAGGGAACTATTATGCACTTGTAATAATTAAAAATAAAAAAATTATAAAAGAATATAGATATACTGTTGGTTAGCAATAGAAACCGAAATAGGAGAGTGAAAAGCATATTTTGGTTGTGAGATTATAGCTCACAATTTTGAACATTCCTATCTCCCCCTTGTGGTCTGATGTTATTAACATTTGAAACATGCATTTAATTCCCATCTTTAATTCCATGTTCATCAAGCAGCCTTCTGACTATGATTAGTTTCTCGTGTATATCTCTCTACAAAGAGAAAATGTGTGAGCATGCCAGAACAAATAGAACATATAGTCACTGTGACAGTTAATCTATTTTGTTGCAAATAATCATCTGCCATTCTCAGCCTCTGAACCCTTAATGTTTTTGAATTATGGATTTCAGTCTCAATAGATGATCAAAACTAAATTTTTGAGCCTAAAAATTAAAGTCCAAAATATGGACTTTGGTGAATTCACCAAAATAAATTTCACTATGTATATATACTGGGATTAGTACTGTATTAAAGCAATGTAAGTCTTAAAAAGTGTACAGATGTTTACCTTTATTCAGAGGACCCATGAAATTCCACCTCCTTTAAGAAACCCTACTTGGGTTAGAGTGAGGTGGCTCATGCCTGTTATCCTAACACTTCAGAAGGCCAAGTTGGGAGAATTGCTTGAGACCAGGAGTTTTAGACCAGTCTAAGCAAGAGCAAAACTCCATCTCTACAAAAATTAGAAAAATTAGCCAGGTGTGGTGGCACTTACCTGTAGTCCCAGTTACTTGATCTGAGGCAAGAGAAGGTTGCAGTGAGCTATCATGACATGATCTGTACATTTATTGTTAGTTTTATTTTTAGATATTTTAAAATTTTCCTTCTATTTAGATGGTACTTTTTCTAATTTTTTTCTAACTGGTTATTTCGTTTGTTTTTGAGCTATAGCCTCAAGCTGTTGCCCTGGTAGAGTGCCATGGCATCACAACTCACAGCAACCTACAACTCCTGTGCTTGAGCAATTCTCTTGCCTCAGCCTCCCAAGTAACTGGGACTACAGGTGCCTGCCACAACTCCCGGCTATTTTTTGGTTGTAATTGTCATTGTTTGGAGGCCCGGGCTGGATTCGAACCTGCTAGCTCTGGTGTATGTGGCTGGTGCCTTAGCCATTTGAGCTACAGGTGCCAAGCCATCTAACTGGTTATTATAAATATCTACAAAGGCTCTTTAGTTGTAAATTTATTTTGCGATTAGGTACCTTACTGAAATATTTTTAATAATCTCTGGAGTGGTAGAATAATTCTGAGACTAGAAGGGGCAATAGAAATTATCTTGTCTAACCTTCTCATGTGATGAGAAGACTGAGGCTCAGAGGGCCCTAACAGGGCCAGACTGAAATCTTAGATTTCATGAATCTTTATTCATTGTATTTTACAAAATATGGTAATGTTGTAAGAGGTAAGAGCAAGACTGCCAGGGCAGGGACTCTCAAATTTGTGTCTTGATGTGGTCCTCACCAGTCACAGATTTACAAATTTAGAAATTCCATTCTCTTTCAGAGAATTATTATTACCAATGAGAGAGCTAATGTAGAGGTTTATCATAGGAAATCTAATAATATCCTGGGTATTGGCTTCCAGCAGCCAGCTCCACCCAGGAGACCAAATTAGAAATGCTAGAATTATGGTCAAGAGAACTGGATATTCTTTCCTGGTATTTACATTAGGATATTTCTGATGGTCTGGTAAAATATTTTTCTGTGGTCAAGTGAGATTTCCTTCTAAACAGTTCTGATATCAGAGAATTGTTTCCCTAGAAGTGGTTGAGACAGTGAAACATTTTTGTTTATTTTCATTATTTTGTTTAAAAACTATCATTTTTTCACATTCTGATGATCAATTCTCTTAAATTAGTTTTTATTTATTTATTTTTCAGACAGAATCTCACTTTGTCACTCTTGGTAGAGTGCCATGGCATCATAGATCACAGCAACCTCAAACTCTTGGGCTCAAGCAATCTTCTTGCGTTGGCCTCCCGAGTAGCTGGGACTACAGGTGCTCATTACAATGCCCGGCTATTTTTTTAAGAGATGGGGTCTTGCTCTTGCTGAGGCTGGTTTCGAACTTGTGAGCTCAAGCAATCCACCCACACCTTGGCCTCCCAGAGTGCTAGGATTATAGGTGGGAACTACTACACCCAGCCTAAATTAGTTATATTTTAACTTCATATCTTCCTTTCTAGAGAGGAACTCCAAACCTCATTCTGAGATTTATTTAGGCCATACTTTAATCTTATCAGGATATTTATAAATAATTTGTTAGGCAGATTATTTCCAGGTAATATTTTCCTTCTTTTTCTTCCCCAAGGATAAGGAAAGACTTTAATAGAGGGGAAAAAGAATGGAGACTGACCAGGTGTCAGCTTGACCAGGAAATATTTTTATAGATGGTTAAACTTAATTATTAATGTTGATTCTTTCAAGGGCATGGATGTTTATCATTAAAATCTAGTTCCCAGGGAGGTGCCTATAGCTCAGTGGGTAGGGTACTGACCACATACACCATGACAACTGTAACAACAAAAAAAAGCACACTGTGGCGAGCACCTGTAGTTCCAGCTACTTGGGAGGCTGAGGCAATAGAATCACTTGAGCCCAAGAGTTTGAGGTTTCTGTGATCTGTGACGCCATGGCACTCTACCCAGAGTAACAGCTTGCGGCTCTTGTCTCAAAAAAAAAAAAAAAATTCTGGTTCCCAAATGCTACTCTTTATGCTTTTTTCGGGTTCTATAGGCTTCCTATCAAGAACCACTTTGAGACCAACCATACACCTGACCACTAAGCATGACTCCGAAATCCATCAGGTGTTACTGAAATTCAGGGAGAGTAAGTATTCACTTGTAAGACTGGAGTTGCAGAGAAGGCCTAGACCAATGAATGGTAGTACCTACCTACTCATTCCATATCAAGATTGCAACAAGCAGAACTGTTAATTCTTGCTTTAGACAGCATCTGTTTGGGCAGGCCCGGCCAATTGAGATAGCACTAGGATTTGAATTTGTTGGACTAGAATTAAAGTATGTAGGGAGAATGCTAGAAAAGTTTTTGGGAATCCTTGAGAGATAAACTGGAAAAGAAATTCCAGAAAGGGCTTAATAACATTGGAGAGTAGTACATTTGCAAAGTAATATTTCTTAGATCAGTTCTGAAAAAAGAGTAAAGTGCTCATAATTCATGACTGGGGTTTTTTGGGGGGAGCTTGTTTGTTTTTTTTTTTTATTTATTATAACATAACTGTGTAATTAATGCAATCATGAGATAGAGTGTGCTGTTTTCATATACATTTTGAAATACTGTCATCAAACTGGTTAACATAACCTTCATGTCATCTTCTTAGTTATTGAGTTAAGACATTCATACTCTGCTTTTAGAAAGATTCACTTGTACCCTTGTAAGATAAAACCATAGAGGTGACCCCACCAATCACCCTCCCTCCCCCCATCCTCCCCCCTCACCTCCCCTCTCCCACCCCCTTCCCATATTCTAAGGCTATAATTAGGTTATGACAGTCCTATAAAAGCTATGAATTAGTTTCAAAATAGGACTGTGTACACTGGATACTTTTTCTTCCATTCTTGAGATACTTTGCTAAGAAGAACATTTTCTAATTCCATTCACATAAACATGAAGGAGATAAAGTCTCCATCTTTCTTTAGGGCTACATAGTATTCCATGGTGTACATGTACCACAATTTATTGATCCATTT
>CAUYQV010078398.1:0-39086 GCA_963574575.1 Galagoides demidoff
CAAGACAAAGAGAAAGGAAAAAAGTAATTGTTGTCAACTGATAACAGAAACAACTGTGATGTTGCTGCATCTAGTTATTTTTTTTTCCTTCTCTATGAGGCTGGCTTATCAAATGTTCTTGGAAAATAATTGAGCAAGAGATGAAACAGAGAGTTCACACCCCTGCTGTCCACTTCGGGTCTTCAAGACTGTGAAACAAATTCAAAGGAGAATAAGTGAAGCTTAAAGACAATGAATTGAGCCCTAGGTATTTCACTGGACAAAGTAAAGGAGGCAGTTGTGTTATGAGGTTTTTATTTTCCCCCCCAAATGGCTAATTATGTGCTGTGAGTTTATTCCTCTTACTTTCTGTTTGATAATTTATCTTTCACTGTTAGTCAGTTTATTAGTTAGGCTATCCTTTCATTAAATTAATACTAATTTAATAATAAATAAATAAATAAACAATAAAATTAATATTTTTATTTTAGTGAACTCAGAAACTGGGAACTTGAGTGAAGCACTCTTCTTATGTAACTTCTTCGTCCAACAGGAGGAAGGATGGTACCTATGGAGAGTTCATCTAAAGACCATAAACTTGGGAGGGGGTTGACATTGATGGTCTTAAAAGCTAGAGTAGAGGCAGAATGGGTGGTTTTCTAGAGAGAAACAGGGCTCTTTTGCCTTTTTTGAAAGTTTCAAATGAGTCTTTCATGTTCACACTGTTGCGAGAATTGGCTATTCCAAATAAGCTTAAATTAGTGATATCATAGACAGTGAGCTTTATCTCAATACCAGTAACTTAATAACTGTAGCTTAAAACTGTAGGCAGAAAATAAAATAAAGATAGAAAATGTATCTAACTCTACAGTGGCAGTTTGACTATTTGAGTTTTGAACTTTTGGATGTGATTTGTTCATCAGTTTAAACATGTGTATAAGAACAGAACATAATATATGGAGATAAGCTAGAGTCTTAGAAAACCTGGCATAAATAATAATATAGATAATAATAATATAAAGAGAAGTTTAAGAGGTTTTAAGCTTAAGTCAGGAATACCACATCAGAGAAAATTTTTTAAGCCTAATCTCAAACTAATTGGAATTGTAAATGACCTGTCGTAGGTCCAAATGGTGTAAAAGACCAAATAGCAGAGACAGCAGACAGAAGTAGATATTTTTAGGTGAAACAAGGTGGAAAGTTTATATTTTGAAAGCACAGAGTATACCAAGGAAATGAAAAAGTTTGTATGTTACCTTTCCCAAGAGCCTGAGAAAGGAAGATTGTGGTGTTTAGCTTAAGCATGAGATCTTTTTCTAGTAAAGGGGTAAAGTGATTAGGGAATACTAAAGGAATGAACAAGACCTGATCTCCCAACAAGCAGGGGAACTGGAGAGTACACAGGAGGTGGTTAATTTTATCTATCACTCTGTCCCCCCCCCAAAAAAGACAACTTACCTCCCAAACAGAAAGTGTCCTGCTTCTCCTTCCTGACTCCCTATCTCACTACCATACCTACTTACCCAAGCTGAGAAATCTATGAGTTACCTTGGAATTCTTTCTCACCCACCTCCATTCCAAGTAGTTCCCCACCAAATCCTGTTACTTCTACCACCTACATATTTTAAAAATCTGTTTAATTGCTTCTTTATCTCCTCCAATGTATTCTCTACACCATAAACAGAAGGTTCTTCTTAAAAATAACTATGATCATGCTTCTTTTTGACTAACCAATAGGTTCCCATTGTCTGTTGGCTAAATTGAAATTCTTAACACAGCCTACCAGGCTCTCTGTGGTCCAGCCCATGCCACTGCTGCGGCCTTGCTTTTTCCTCACTGACTCTTACCTTTATCTTACCTGGTGCTCAGTTATTCAAATGTACTGGGCACTTTCTCTCCCCACTGGGCCTTTTCTCAGACCCAGAAACGCCCCTGTACTTCCTAAGTCAGAGCTAATGCCTGCTTTGACCAAAGACTGCAGTGGGCCCCTCTGCTTTGTGTTCCTGTGTCTCTTTGACTTTCCATAATGTAACATTCATCATGCCTTAACGTAATTTTTCATCTGAAGTCTATGTTCCCAAATGCTTGAGGACAAAATGTATATCTTCTTTAACTCAGTATCCCAAGTGTACATATTATCTAGCCCTACGTGTAGGATGAATGAACCAATGGCAGAGTCATTTGGAGGGAATAGCATAGTGGCCACAGTAGCAAAGCCTTCAGTGTTTTATATTCTTTTTTAATATCAGTCTTATTGAGATAGAATTCACATATAACGTAATTCACCCACTAAAAGTATACAATTTCATGGTTTTTAGTATATTCATAGAGTTGACCATCACTACAATAAATTTTAGCGTATTTTCATCAGCTCTAAAGGAAAACCTGTACTTTATTAATAGTCATTCATTCCCCATTTCACCTAAATTGTCACAAGCTGAGCATCCCTAATCCAAAAATCCAAAATCTGAAATGCACAAAATCTAAAACTTATGAACAAAGATGCTACAAGTAGAAAATACCACACCTAATCTCATATGAAATGTCACAGTCAAAACACAGGTGCACAGCCCAGTTTATCCAGCATCCCCAAGGGAGAAAAGACTGTCAGAGCCACTTCAGCTGCCACTTAACTTTTCTGTGTACATCCAGTGTCCCCATACGAGCACATACACAGAGGGTAATGAAATGGCCTGTGTGCAGGATGCATGTGCCAGTGGCAGGTTCCCAACAATGCCTCACACGGGGTCAAGACCTGTATGCATTATTCAGTGTGGGTTTTTTTTTTTTTTTTTTTTTTTACTTATTCTCTGCTCTGTGGTACAAAGGTATTGTTGAAAATATTTTCTAAAAGACTGCAGATACTTTTATGGGTAACAATGATAAGAGAAAAGGAAGTATTTATGTTTATCTATAGCAGAGATAATCAGGCTGTTAGAGAAACTGGACAGTGGTATAAGTGTGAAATATCTTATGGAAGAGTGTGGTGTTGGAATGACCACCCCATGTGACCTGAAGAAACAGAAGGGTAAGCTGTTGAAGTTCTATGCTGAGAGTGATGAGCAGAAGATAATCAAAAATAGAAAAACACTGCATAAAGCTAAAAGTGAAGCTCTTAGTCATGTGTTGAAAGAGCGGATCTGTCTATGTTGCAATGGGGATAAAGCATATGCTGATCAGGAAGAAGTGGAGAAATTCATTGATGAGTTTGCTAAGGACACCAGAACAAGTCTACCATGCTACTGAAATATCACTGTGTTAGCATTATGCCCCAGAACGACGCGGACTACAGGTAGAGAGAAGGCCCTGGAGGAATCAGGGACACCAAGAACACAATAGCGGTGCTAATGCAGCAGACACGGGGTATAAGTGTAAACCTCCAGTGATAGGCAAAAGCCAGGGTTCTCACTGTTTTCAGAGAACGAGTTTCTCACCAGTCCATTATTATGCTTACAAAAAGGCCTGGGTCACCAGGGATATCTTTTGTAACGGATTTCACAAACTTTTTGTACCAGAGGCTCATGCTCACAGCAGGGAAGCAGGACTGGACGATGATGACAGCGAGATTTTGTTATTCCTTGACAATTGTTCTGCGCATGCTCCAGCTGAAATTCTCATCAAAAATTAAGTTTATGCCATATACTTCCCTCCAAATATGACTAAATTAATTCAGCCATGTGACCAGGGTATCTCTAAGCCAATAAAGAGTAAATATAAAAACATTTTTCTTAAATAGCATGCTAGCAGCAGTGAGTGGAGGAGTGGGTGTGGAAGGTTTTCAGAAGGACTTTAGCAGGAAGCATGCCACATGTGCCGTTGTGAACACTTGGAGCACAGTGGCTAAAGACCTAGTTGTGCAGGGCTGGTGCACCCTCTGGCTGTGACTCTGTTCAGTGATGGTGATAAACAAAGGTGTGACTTGAAAGGCTTTTGTGTGCCAAAAGAGAAAAAGGAGATGTCTGAGCTTCTCACATTGGCAAATATTTACCTTCAGAGTCTGTCAGTAAGCTGAAAGAAGTGTATATTGAAAAAGTTTTCAACATTGATAATGAGGCTTCAGCTGTTCATTCGTTGACTGATGGTGACATAGCTGAAATGGTTCTGAATCAAGGGGATTATGAAAATCGTAATGAATAGCGATGCTGTTAACATAAAAGTACCCATGGACAACATGGTGAAATGTGTGATGGGCCTATTGAGGGACTAGAGCAGTGTGCACCTGTGCAGATCAGAAATCATGTCAGTTTGTGAAATCAAAGAGAGAGATTCCTAAAGATGAAGACCATTGTCCAAGAGGCAGATGACTCTGGAGGAGACATTCCAAAAGCCATCCAGCAAAATGCCTCCTCACTCTTAGAGGACCCGTTTCCTGGTACCTCAACTGCTTCTGATGTGTTTTCTCACCCCCGTAAAACAAAGTGTACGATAACCTTTCAATGAAATCACGGCACAGTAGCTGCTGTTTGTTGTTGTGTTAGTTCACCAGCTGGTATTGTGGTGATGCGACTGTTTTGCTTAGTTGCCTTGAAAGCAGCGCCTGTACACTGTGTAAATGGCATATCAAATTTTTTACTATTAAGTACTTAAGTGTGAATAAGTGTAAGAAAATGATTGCTTATCAATAACAAATAAATTCAGGGTCAGGAATGACGGTGATGCAAACAACCACAGATTGTCCACATAGGTAGCTGAGATAGTGACACCTTTGCTTTCTGATTGTTTTATGCACAAATGTTGTTTTAGGTACAAAATTATTAAAAACATATAAAATTACCTTCAGGCTATGTTTATAAGATGTATATAAAACATCAGTGAATTTCATGTTTAGACTTGAGTCTTATTCCCAAGATACTTCATTATGTGATATTCCAAAAGTAGAAAATACACATAGTCTGAAACCCTTCTAATCTCAAGCATTTCGGATAAAGGGTACTAAATCTATATTTAAAGATAATAAAGCATAACATTTGTACTGGGCTTTGGAGTTAATAAAGTACTTCATCTGGGCTCAATGAATCTTGAAAAATATAATAAAGTAGGTATTTTAATGCATCTGTCACAAGGGTTAAGCTCCAGGTTATGGAGTGAGATCTTTAATCAATAAAAAGTTTAGTCTAAAAGGAAGCAGAAAGGTGGTGGAGGTGGCCAGGGCACAAGAAGCCACTGTCTATAGAGCACTGTTATTTTCTGGACTGCACCCTAAGCCATGGCATAATGACCGTGCAAAAAGTCAGTCAGCTGAGGGTACAGAATGCAGAAAAATACTGCATAAAGCAAATGGCTTTTGAAATGATAACAATAGTAAATAATCTGGTGAGGTGTGATGTCTCATGCCTGTAATCCTAGCACTCTGGGAGGCCCAGGAAGGAGGATCACTTGAGTTCAGGAGTTCAAGACCAGTCTAAGGAAGAGTGAGACCTTGTATCTTCTAAACATAGAAAAAAATTAACCAGGCACCCTGGCTCATGCCTGTAGCCCCAGGTACTCAGGAAGTTGGAGCATCACTTGAGCCCAGAAGTTTGAGGTTGCCATGAGCTGTGATGA
The DNA here is from genome assembly GCA_963574575.1 of Galagoides demidoff. Lineage (NCBI taxonomy): Eukaryota > Metazoa > Chordata > Mammalia > Primates > Galagidae > Galagoides > Galagoides demidoff. Next base: position 5,524 of record CAUYQV010078398.1, read on the forward strand.
TGCCACTGCACTCTACCCAGGGCAACAGAGAGAAACTCAATCTCAAAACAACAAAAACAAAAACAATAATGAGTTATTTGTATTGGAATTCTGATTCTGCTATTTACTACAACTCTGTGACTTTGGGCAAGTTAAATTCCCCAATCTTGTGTTTCTTTATTGTACAATAGTATTCATAATATCCTCCTTGTAAGGTTGTTCTGAGCATTAAATTTCTTAGTGTAAATGAAGGAAGTGGTATAGTGGCTAATGCACAAAAATTATTAAGATATTTTATCACTAATAATATACATATTGAGAAAAATAAATTAAAATCCCTATGGAGGCAATGCTTGGTGGTTCATGTCTGCAATCCTAGCACTTTGGGAGGCTGAGGCAAGAGGATTGCTTGAGTCCAGGAATTGGAGTCTGCAATGAGCTATGATTATGCCACCTCATTCTAACCTGGGCAACAAAGTGAAACCTTGTTTCAAAAAAAAAAAAAACATTAGCAAGACATGATGGCGCTTGCTCACTGGCCTATAGTCCCAGTAACTCAAGAGGATCACTTGAACCAAGACGTTTGAGGTGACTGTGAGCTCTGATCACGCTACTGCACTTCAGCCTGGGCAAAAGTATAAGACCTTATCTCAAAAATAAAATAAAATATAAAATAAGCCAAAAAATTTAGTGTATATAAAGGTGTCCTTCACAACAGTTGTCTCCAAAAGTAGAACACTGGAAATGACTCAACAATGACCCATAGGAATGGCTTGGAATTTAGGGTTATATCAGCAAAGTGAGATATTTGGCAGCCACTGCAAATGCTGTGAAAACTATCTGGGCATAGGGAGACCTTCATTCACAAAATCCCTGCAGTGGGAGGGAGCGTGGGGGAATGTGAAGAAAGAAAAGTAAGCCAAGTGACAGAGACACCGCTGAAAGATAGAGCGTGCTACGATCTTAGATTTCATCCCAAATGCAATGGGAAGTCAGCAGAGACGTCTAGGCAGACAGTGACGTAACCAGAATTGTGAGTTTTGAAAGCTCCTGCATTACAAGGTAGAAAACAACTTAGAAAACTATTTTATAAAAATCCAAGTATGCAAAGCATTATGCAAAAATGTATTAGGAGGACTGGATAGTGAACAGGACTCCCCCTCTTCTTTTTTTGAGACAGAGTCTCACTATATCGCCCTTAGTAGGTAGAGTGATATGGCGTCACAGCTCACAGCAATCTCCCACTCTTGGGCTTAAGCGATTCTCTTGCCTCAGCCTCCCAAGTAGTTGGGACTACAGGTGCATGTCACAATGCTTGGCTATTTTTTGGTTGTAGCTGTCGTTGTTGTTTGGCAGGCCCGGGCTGGGTTCGAACATGCCAGCTCCGGTGTATGTGGTTGGCACCCTAGCCACTGAGCTACAGGTGCCAAGCCCTTTTTTCCCTTTTTCAAAAATCCCCTAATCCTGATGACAAACCATTTCTCCCTTCAAAATTAAGAAAGAAAACTAATTCTCCTTCAGAGAGTAGCTGTGTTCTCCATGACATTCGGCACAGGAGGGGTGGCCTGCTTGGAAGGGAGGCTCTTATCTTATGAAGTGGGTGAGGGGATGGGGTGGGAGGGGAAAGTGTGTTATCAACTTTCATCAGAGGCTCCTTCTCCACCAAGTGATAAACTGTCAAAAATAACTTCCTCTTAATCTTTCAGATATTACAACTTTATCACCGTTCTGATCTCCCTTCACATCCTACTCTGGGGGCTGGATGGAGTTTTTCTTGTCAGCTCACAGCAGCAAGAAGTGGGCCATATCACGCAGGGCTTGGCAGGTGGAGCTATAGACCCAGACCTCAGAGAGGAGCACCAGTGAGAATCCATACCCAGCAGCTTCTGGACAGGAGCAGGTGAAGCGCCTTTGTGAGTGTTTGCTAACATCTTTGGCGAGTGTTTGCATGTAGTAGGGAGTAGGTAAGACACAGGCATATAGCATGTGTGTGTAACAGAGCAGTTTAACTCACTTTGTTATCCATACCAAGAACATTTATTGAGCACCTACTAAGTACAGGCAGAGTTCTGGCAACTGGGGATACAGAGAGTAAGACATAGACATCAATAACTCTCACTTTATTATCTATAGCAGAGTTGTGGATGACTCGTAAGGCAGACAACTGAGGAATTTTAGAGCAGGAAGGATGCCAGAAGTGATCTAATGAGAACTCCTTATAATTATATGTGACCAAAATGTAGTCCAGAAAGGATAAATTCCTCAGATCTCCAGGTTATTGAAGTTTAACTCAAGTGGATTTTCTACTAAACTCTGGCACATTTTACAATAATGGAAGCATGATTTCTGCAACACTGTCCTAGGGAAAGTGTGCACAGAAGTGTAGCTATTAAAGGGGTCACCATCTCTGACATGTGATTTAAAAAATGCCCCAGCTGAACCCCCAGTCAAATGAAGGTCTCTAAAAATTGCACATGGAGGACCCAAAATATATTGTGTTTCAAGAGCCTCAACAACCACATGATGCTGTGAGCATTGGGGTAGCCTCATGGAAGGTTCTAGACTAAGAGGAGTCCACAAAGAAGACTAGAGCAGTATGAATGTCACACGATGTTGGCTGCTGACCTTTCTATATCCAGTTCATAAAAATGGGCCAAAGAAATAGAAAGTCAATCAAGCCATTAGAATCTTGGGTTGATTCCCTCCCACAGGTTACTGGGAGCCGAAGGGAAGGATTTAGCATCCTTGGCTGAGTTGGGATGGAGAGAAGTGTGCATTAGCACTGGGAGGGCCAACCTGGAGGGGGGTGTGGAGAGCCCCCAACAGCCATCACCAGTGTTCTCCTGCTGTCCTAAAATCTTGATGGATAAAAGAGTTTCATGTTCTTAACATAAACTACGCAAAGGAAGGAAAACAACTATAGTCACAATTCCACAGTGAGCTGTCAGGCATCAAGGGTCATAAAGCGCTGAAGGAGACTCGGCCCAGGGGGCGGCTTTCTGACTCACACTTGGAGAACAAAAATGTTAATGGCTACCATTTGTTGTTTCCCACAGGAAGGACACTCTGCTAAGTGCTTTGCATCTTATATTTTAACCTTAAACAATCCTATGAGATCTTTTAGAAAATTAGATATTTATTATTAACTCTGTTTAACCGATGAAAAAACTGAAGGTCAGAGAGGTTAAGTAACTTTCTCTCAAGTTACTCAGCTACCAAGTGGTAGAGCAAGGTTTGAAATAATGGCTTCTGACTCAGAAGCTTTTATGCTACACCAGGCAATTTGTCCTGAGTGAGGGGTGACATTATAGAAGCCCATACATTTCTGTTTTCTTTGGCTGTAAAATGACCCTCCTCCCATTCTTCTTCACTCCAGGGTTAGATCTTGGGGTTTTAGTCTAAAACCAGCAAAGGACCTGAAATTGACCTTCCTTCCCTTTATGGCATTATCTGTTGGACACACTGTAATAACCACTTTAAGTGGCCCTCAAGTGATGCTTAATGGCATAGAAATTGTCCTCAAAAAATTATTCTCCTCCATTGCCCTGTGTGCTATACTCACTCTCTTAATCTACAGTCACATCACATATAGATTCAGAGACAAACTAGGTCGGAAGGGATCGTCACTGGTATCTGGAGACCTACTTCTTCTTCTTCTTTTTTTTTTTTTAGACAGTGTCTCACTTTGTCACCCTTGGTAGTGTGCTGTGGCATCATAGTTTACAGCAACCTCAAATTCTCAGGCTCAAGCGATCCTCTTGCCTCAGTCTACTGAGTAGCTGGGAATACAGATGCCTGCCACAAAGCCCAGCTCGGTTTTCTATTTTTTGTAGAGACAGGGGCTTGCTCTTGTTCAGGTTGGTCTTGACTGAGCTCAGGCAATTTACCTGCCTCAGTCTCCAGAGTGCTAGGATTACAGGCGTGAGCCACTGCGCCCAGCTAGACCTACTTCATTTTATTGAGGAAGAACATGAGTCCCTTGGTGGGAAAGTGAGTTGTCCGATCTGTGCAGCATATTGGTGCCAGAGCTGGGACTTGAACCTAGGCCTCATGACTCTTCCTCCAGTGCTCTTTCCATGCTCTCAGGCTGTGTGCAGATTCGCAATATTTAAATGTGTGCACACATGGAGAGAGAGACTGCTGATCTCCATCTACACAAACTGTCTGTACTGGGGAGCAGGGCACAGCATGGTCAAAAAAGACAGGAGGCGTTCTCTGTGGCTTCGCCCTGCTCTACTCAACCGAGCGAGATTGGTATCTCCGAGCGGCAGTGCCTCAGCCTTGTTGGAAATGATGAAACATTTGTGACTGACCTCCAGTGACAGAGAAGGTTCAGGGTGGGGCCGAGGAGGGGTTGGGGAGATGTTTTCATGAGGACATCACTGAAACACAGGCTGGGATCAGACCTCGCTCATTGTCCCGGCGGTAAGTACTATCTGGGTAGAAAGGATTTTAAATTAGATTGAAGAAGGCACATTTGTTTGTGACCATATATGAGTTGAAGTTTTAGAGAGGATTCTCCATATATGTGCTGGGATTCCAGGGCGTGAAATTCAATTTGCAATCAGCCTGGAGTAAGCCTGAGATTTAGCAATTAATTAGACATTAATCTCTAATTCCTAAGACCTGAGATCCGTCTCCTTTTTCAGTAGCAGCCTTTACGGTTCTGGCTAGAAAGGGCATGGTCTGTGGATCCAGAAAAAAAATGGTTTTGAATCCTCACTCTGCTAAATTTTTGTGAGTCTTAGCTTCCTTATCTGTAAAATGCATATAAAAATACCTACCTTGCAGGATTGCTACAAGGATTCAGACAATATATGTTTTGTGCCAGTACAGTGCTTTATCAATAGTGGTGTTGGTGTCGTAGTCCCAGTTACTTGGGAGGCTGAGGATGGGAGGATCACTTGAGTCCAGGCATTCTGATCTGTAGTGTGCTACGTCGACCAGATGTCTGCACCAAGTTCAGCATCAATATGATGACCTCCCAGGGGTGAAGGACACTCATCACCTAAGGAGGTGTGAACCAAGCCAGGTCAAAAATGAGGGAGCAGGTCCAAATTCCCATGCTGGTCAGTAGCAGGATCATGCTTGTGAATAGCCACTGTACTCCAGCCTGGGCAACATGACAAGACCCTCTGTTTTTTTAAAGTAACTATTAATTTGTCTTTCTAAGTCAAATGGGAAGCAGATCTCAGAAATGTCTCCCCATGGGAGTATTTGCCTTGAGATTTGTTCGGAGCGGCAAGCATCTCGTATGTGTGGAGGGAAGGGGGTCAGCCTAGGGGTTTCAAAATGTTATGAATGAAAGTTAGAAAACGTGTGCTATCAAGGAGGAAAGCCACGCGAACTCTGGGCAAGAACAAGCTGACAAGGACGATGCAAAACAGTAAGAACTGTCCCTCACACAGAGCTTCCCAGAGGCCAGGAACTGTCCTAACAGCTTCACAGAGATTGACTTTTTAAAATCAATACTGAAGATGGAGGTGCTGTAAATACCTTTTCTTTGCAGTAGAGGAAACTGAGGCACTGAGATGTTAAGTGACTTGACTGAATCAGTGAAAAGAAACTCTTCTGGAGAATTATCGAGCAGGCCTTTCTCCATCACCTCACCAGCCTGAGAAGGGACTCAGGAGCACAGAAGGTACTCCTGTGTACAAGGAAGACTTGTTGTCGATTGGCTGACCTGACCTTTTGTTCCGTGCCTTGACCTCATCGTGTGTGCTTTGGCAGTTCTACCCAATATAGGGTCTTAATTGAGATCAACTACAAAATTGGCAGAATCTAGTGCAAAAAAGAAAATGTGAGGTCTCTTGTTCAAAAATTATTAAGAATTTAAAAATGGCAACTGCAAAGCATTAAGCCTAGCATGGGCCCCTGTGAGCTCAGGGCCCTATCAGACTGCACGGGTTGCAAACCGAGAGAGCCTGCCCTGGCCCTGCATCCTGACCAGGAGGCAGGAACAGTGCTGAAAGGTTCTCAGGTAACCCTCTCAATAACCCTGTGAGAGACATACTTGACTTACCCATTAAAAGAGGAGGAAACCGAGACTCAGATATTAAGTGGCTCCTCCAGAGGGAACAATGTTTATTATATTGATTTAATTGCAATGTGTGCAGAGTGTTTCAAATGCTTTCCTCGCCCCACCTCCAACATCTCTGAAGACCACACCATGAATTGTGGAGTGTAAAATACAGACAAAATATGGTCCCAGCCACCAAGGTGAGCATAACCTGTAGAAAGTGCTTAGTTTCCCTGTTGTTAGTCGGCCAGTTGATGAAATGGAGAATAATTTGTTCCCTTCCAATTCACCTAGAGCTTTATGGGAACGAGCAAAAAGAAGCTGTGAGTACTGTTTAAGTTGCTCGCAGTTCTTAGTGTTCTTGATGATTTAGCCTCGGCACTAAGTTGCATTCACCTTGCATTCATCTCAAGTAATTTCTCACTGCTTCTTGGCTTTTTGGCTAAGAGTTAGTATAGCATTCCAAGTAATTTCTTGCAAAAATGCATCCCCTAAAATTAGTTGCTAATCAGAAACTTTGGATAACTTGCTTTTTTCCTAAAAAATTGGCAGTACAAATATGACTTAGAGATGTGGCTTGTCTGTTTGAGCCTCCAAGTTATTTTCTGGTTAATTTGAATCTAAACTTTTACGTCCATTTTATTTTATTTTTATTTTTTGCAGTTTTTAGCCGGGGCTGGGTTTGAACCCGCCACCTCCAGCATATGGGGCCAGTGTCCTACTCCTTTGAGCCACAGGTGCCACCCTTTATGTCCATTTTAGAATCAGGGAGTGTTAGAACAACAAGGTGTCAGAACCAAATTGATTTAGCCCATCCGTCATTTTATAGATGGGGAAACTGAGGCTTGGGGAGAGGAAGTGATGTGCCCAAGGTGACTGATTTTATAAAGTGGCTGAGCTGGAATGGTCATCTAAATTCTCATTCCATTTTCCTATGAGGCCCCTGACATGGTGACCAGAGCCAAAGTTCTCTGATACCCAGGACAGAGAGGAGGCCTTAAAGCTTGGTCATCCCCTTCCCTGTGGTTTTTAGCAGACTCCATTCCTCCCTTCCCTGAGCTGGATATTTTGCCTTTCTCTGTGAGTGGACAGTTGGGGGCAGTCATCGGAGCAGGGACTGTTTAGGACCAGGGCGGTCTCATGGTCCCCTAGGGTTGCTTATACCTTCCACCTGAAAATGAGTGAGCCCAGTCCCTTACAGAGCCTGCTGTGTGTTTATATAGTTATATAATTAAGCCAGTCGGGTTGAATCTTCTGTTCTGGCCTAAGAAACATACTCTGTTGAGCACAGACATATTCTAGGCGCTCTACTAAGCATTTTCAATACTGTATGTAGAGTGGCGAAGGCTCTGGTTCCAAACCACGGGGGTTTAGGTCCTGGTTTTCTCATATGTAATAGGAGGGAAACAATAGTATCTGCCACAAGTACCTGCCTTGTTTTTCTGAGGATTAAATAAGAGACATGTTGTAAAATGGTTTTTATGGTACTGGCACATACATAGTAAACCCACAGCATCTATGAGTTAAAATCATGAAACAGGTGCCATCTCCATTTTACAAGTCTATCGCTAAGACAGAAGAATATTCTTAAAAATTGCTAAGAAAGTAGCTTTTTAAGTGTTTGTTCCACAAAAAATAATAAACATAAAGTCATGTGTAGATGAATTACTTAATTTAGCCATTCTACAATGTATACATATTTCAAAAAAGTTAGCCATTCTACAACTGTACACACAGTAAATACATATAAATTTTGTTCATTAAAAAATAAACTAAAATCTTTTTGTCTAATTGGAAAAAAATGCACGTTAATTTGTAGAAGACTTTGAAAATGACATAGATATAAAGATTGAAATAAAATATCATGCATAATCCCAATACTTGGTTTTATTAACATTTAGGCCATTTTCTTCCATTCCGTCCTTATGAACAAAGTATATTTAAGTGATATTCCCAGTTTATTTTCCATTAATTTGTATTTGTGAATAAATCTACATTTGATATACAATGTTATTATTAATGAACTATTCTGGATTTGATGAATCGAATCAAATGAATTGCTGAACTAATATGATAATGGAGTTTAATGACCCAGAGTTTACTCTCTTTGTGAATTTTCATTCTTTTTATATTCACTTTTCACAGAGTGATCGGACTGTATGTAGCTAAAGGCAACTGAATTCTGCCTTTACACAGAACAGATTTCTGTCTCCAGATGAATTCTTCCTAAATGTAATTTTAAATGGCAACACGTTCCATTGATGACTTAACTCTAAATGCTTTAAGTTTTGGGTTTTTTATTTAGATTGTTCCCCATTTTTTGCTTTTATAATCAACCCTGTATAGAGCTCTTTTCCAATAATAGCTTTGGTACCGTTCTGGATTATTTGTAAACTGTCTGTTCCAAACCCTTTATCTATTTACCATTTGGGGGTTGTAGTGTTTTTCTCAAAAACTGATGTCAAAAAAATGATGTAAACTCTTCAAAATTGTGCTTTGCATACTTGTTCCAATTTTTTCATCTGTTTGTCTTTAAATTTTAATTTAACATATGACGTTTTCATATTTAAGATCAAATCTATTTTTCATGTATTCCTCTGTGATTCTTTCTATTACACCTAAACTGAGAACGTTTTCTCTCATCTGGGGTTTTAGTAAATATTATTAAATATATGAATATCTAGTTCTATTTCCTTCTAATTTTAAAGGCTCAATTTAAAAATGTTTATCTCCTTAATCCCTTTGGAATTTATTTTGTTATCTAGTACTATTTTTTTTCCCGTATAGGCAGCTAACCTATTGGTCCTGTGTGCGACATTTGGTAGAGAATGTTTTCCTCTCCTCCACTTGCTTTACGACCCATTTTTATGACATATTTTTTGTACACACTAGCAAGTTTTTTTGAGGTCTATATGAAGTGGTGGTCAGAAGCCCACCTTGTCACAATTCCTTTCAAACATGATTCTGTCCTTCTTGATTCTTATTTTTTCCCAGATAAATTTTATTTTTTATTTTTTATTTTTGTTCATTTGTTTTTTGATACAGAGTTTCACTTGTCGCCCTCAGTAGAGTGCCCTGGCATCATAGCTCACAGCAACCTCAGCCTCTTGGGCTCAATGATTCTCTTGCTTTAGCCTCCCAAGTAGCTGGAACTACAGATACCCACCATCGCTGAGCTATTCTTAGAGATGGGGTCTCACTCTGGCTCAGGCTGGTCTCTAATCTGTGAGCTCAGCAATCCACTCACCACAGCCTCCCAGAGTGCTAGGACTGCAGGCAGAAGCCATAGCGCCTGGCCTCAGATAAATTTTAGAGTAATCTTGAGTTACAAAAAATCTTCACTGTAACTTTGATTGGAATGATATTGAACCGATAAGTTAATTTCAAAAGGGATCTTTTACAGGGTCCTCTCTTCTCAGTCCCAACCTTCATATATCTTTCTATTTATTAGTTTAAGTCTTTTCTGTCTCTCAGAACATTTTTATTATTTTCCTACAATTCAGATTCCTTTGAGATATTTCTGTTTTGGCAGTTGCTACATTTCATGGTGCTGTTTCCCCATTCTATTTCCTGTTCTTTGCTAGCATAATAATGACAGCTGGCAATTTTAGAATGTTTATCCTACCGACAGGATATTACTGAGTAGCCTCATTGATTCCACTAGTTTGGCAAGGGATTCTTTTGGGATTGCTAGGTATAAAATCATGTGTTTTGCAAATAAGGATGAATTTGATTCCTCCTTGCCCAAAGCTATACCTTCATTTCTTTAAGGTAGCAGTTAATATCTCAGGCTCCAGCACCAGCCTGCCTAACAACAAAACCTGGTTGATTCTTTGCACCCTTTTAAGCATGTTAGGTAATCTTTCTGTGTCTAGTTTTATCCTCTGTTAATTGGAAATAATAAGGGTATCTACCTCCTGGGATGGTTTTGAGAATTGGATGAGTGTGTGTGTGTGTGTATGCGTGTATATATATGTAAAGTTCCTGCAATGCTTACAATAATAAGGATACAATATATATATAAGTGTCTGCCACGTAGAACATGTTCAATAAATATTTGTATTCTTATTATTACAAGAGGTTGGAGGAACTTTCAATTTCTATGAATTAGAGCTTCTAGGACTAACTGCAAAAGATGGTTACAGCAGACCACCTATTCTCAGATAACTGCTAAAATATTTTACCATTTGTTAAGATACTGATTGTTTTGTGCAGTTATCAGTACTCTACCAATTCATTGTTCTATATTATGGTAAGAAACACTGTCATGCTTTTGTTAACTTAATAAAATTAGAAATGAGTATTCAATTTTGTCAAATGCTTTTTGGCACCTTATCAAGATCATGATTTTAAAAAAATTATGATTTTTTTTAAGATTAGGTATACTAGGCCAGACACTGTGGCTCACTCCTATAATCCTAGCACTCAGGGAGACCAAGGCAAGAGGATTGCTTGAGATCAAGAGTTTAAGATCAGTCTGAGCCTGAGCCATCTCTACTAAAAATAGAGAATGTAGCCAGATAGTGTGGTGGGTGCCTGTAGTCCCAGCTACTCAGGAAGATTGAGCCCAGGAGTTTGAGGTTGCAGGGAGCCATGATGACACCACCCGTACTCTAGCCAGGAGACATAGAGAGACCCTGTCTTAAAACAAAACAAAACTGGGTCTTGGGATGTCATATTTGTATTATATGAAGGGCCATTTCCTGTAATGATTGGGATTTAGGCTTTTGAGTCAGGAGGTTTTTGAAACATAACTTTCTTATTTCAGATTAATATGAGGGTACAAATGTTTAGGTTTCTAAGGTAAAGTTTAAATTGTAGTTGAGCCCTTCACCCAGGGGTGGTGAATATCTTTACACTGTGCACTTTAGACAAGAGCCCAACGATCAGCCTTCTTCCCCTCTCCCTCCTCTCGCCTCCCACTCACTAGAATATGCTTGTGTTTTTCTTTCATTGGGGCATATAGTTGCTTACATATTGGTTTCATAATAGTATTGAGTGCATTGGATACTTGATTTTCCCATTCTTGTGTTACTCTACTAGGAGGAATGTGTTTCAATTCCATCCAGGTAAACACAAAAGATGTAAAGTCTCCATTTTTTTCTTATGGCTGAATTGCACTCATGAGGCGACCTTGGGTTGCTTCCGCATCTTGGCAATTGTGAACCGAACTGCAATAAACATTCTAGTGCAAATGTCCTTGTGGTAAAATGATTTTTTTTTTTCTGGGCAGCACCTGTAGCTCAAAGGTGTAGGGCACCGGCCCCATATACTGGAGATTGCAGGTTCAAACCCAGCCCTGGCCAAAAACTACAAAAAAAATTTTTTTTTTCTTCCAAGTAAATACCTAATGATGGAATTGCAGGATCTAATGGAAGGTCAACTTTTAGTTCTTTGAGAATTCTCCATACTTTTTTCGATAGAGGTTGAATTAGTTTGCAATCCCACTAACAGTGCAAAAGTGTTCCCTTCTCTCCATATCCACACCAGCATCTGCAGCTTCAGGATTTTGTGGTGTGGTCTATTCTCACTGCCGTTAGGTGATATCTCTGAGTGGTGTTGATTTGCATTTCTCTGATAAATAGGGATGATGAGGATTTTTTCATATGCTTGTTGGCCATTTAGCTGTCTTCTTTAGAGAAGTGAAACTAAACTTTTAACTAGGGAACAAAGCAAATTGTTCAACCTCTCTAAGCTTTAGTTTCACCATCTATGAAATGATGGTAATGGCTATTTTTGTAAAGTGAGAGGATTCAAATGCTCAGTGTTAGTTTTCATTAGTGTAATAATCGATTTCCTGGACATGCTGGGCTAGTTTCTTGATATTATAATATATTTACCTCTGTATTCATAAGTGACATGAGCCTGGAGAATTTTCCGTCTTTTTCTGTGCCCTAAATTGACCTATATCGCATAAGAATTACACGTTCCTTAAAAATTTGAAATAACACATTTGTCAAACCATCCAGACACAGATTTTACAGAGATAACTCTGACAATGCTTTTAACTTCCAAATGATAACAGCTGTAACTCATCGGATCCTTTTTACTATTTGCCAAATGCTATAATAACTATTCCACATACCTTATTTTATTTTATTTTATTAATTTATTTTTTAGAGACAGAGTCTCACTTTGTTGCCCTCAGTAGAGTGCTGTGGCATCACAGCTCACAGCAACCTCCAGCTCTTAGGCTTAGGTGATTCTCTTGCCTCAGCTTCCCGAGTAGCTGGGGCTATGGGCAATTTTTTTGTTGCAGTTTGGCCGGGGCTGGGTTTGAACCTGCCACCTTTGGTATATGGGGCCAGCGCCCTACCCACTGAGCCACGGGTGCTGCCCACCTTGTCTTATTTTATCCTCAGAAGTAGGTATCATTATATTTGTCTTATCTAATCCTAAGACTAGTGATTGTTATTCCCTTCTTGTTTATAAAAAGAGGCTTTAAGAGGTTAAATAATCAGGTCAAGCTCATGCGGGGAACGAGTGGGGATTTTAACCCAAGCAGTTTGACTCTTTCAGTGGCTAGATACCACATGGTTCCCAAACTTTTCTCCTGTTACTGGGGTTAGTTTTGGTCTGTTTAAGTTTTCTGTGCTCTGTGAAATCAATTTTGCTAATTTATATTTTTTCAGGAAATTACCGATTTTATTGAGATTTCATCCAAAAAAATCTTAGCAGTCCCCTCTCCACAAGTTTTCATCTGCTCTATTTCTGTAGTTATGTTCCTTATGTCATTAACTTGGCTTATTTGCATTTCCTCCTTTTCTTGATTATTTGAACCTGCATATTAAATTGGGGGAGAAAAGTCTAGTAATATGGAAGAATCTGGATGATATTATAAAATGGAAGTAACATTTATTTCTTTTTAAATCTTCCGTTTCCATCCAATTTTGCTCCCCATTTGGCTTCCCACACACCAGTCTTTCAAGAACGAAATTCTGGGCCTGGTGCAATGGCTCTGTGATCCTAGCACTTTGACAGGCCAAGGCAGGAAGATCACGTGAGGTCAGAAGTTCAAGACCAGCCTGAGCAAGAGCGAGGCTTTATCTCTACCAAAAATAGAAAAAATTAGCCCGGCATGGTGGCAGGCACCTGTTGTCCCAGCTATTGGGAGGCTGAGACAGGAAGATCACTTGTGCCCAGGAGTTTGAGGTTGCTGTGAGCTATGATGACACCACTACCCTCTAGCCCTGGCAATAGAACAAGACCCTGTCTTCAAAAGGAGGAGGAGAGAGGGAGAAAAAGGAGGAGGAGACGGAGATGGGGGAGGCGAAGATGGAGTCGGAGACGATGCTCAGGATGCTTAGGGCTGGGAAGAGCCTTAGAAGTGCTTTGCCAGACTCCCTAATTCACCAGGGCCCAGAGGAGACTTCTGCCTATCCAAGGTCTCACCATTAGCAAGTAGCAGACAGAGCCAGGAGAAGCCAGGTTCCCGTCTCCCTGTCTTGTTCTCTTTCTGTTATGCCTTAATTAATGTTACAAGGAACAAATTTACAAAGACAACAAAAAAATCTTTAAAGCTGTTTAATTTTAAAAGGTTGAAAAAATCAGTCTAACAATATCAATTGTAATTACTTTAATCCATAATCTTTTATGATCTCATTTTAAACCATTCTTTCTAGAATAAAATCTATCCAAAGAAAACATAGTATCAGGCAGGAAAAAGGGTTGTCTTTTAATTCCCCTCTAGCTATTAGAAAGACCGGGAGAAAGCTGATTTATCAGCAGAAGAGGGAAACAATAAAATGAAATCCAAGTTTGACTACAGGTCCAAAGCAAACAGAATAAATGCTTCTGGGACTCTGATGAAGTGTGGTTTTGAGGCACCTGACAGGGCCCTGCATTAGTGTGGATCTAGGTGTCAAAATTCAGCACAGTGGAAGAGGACAGGACAGTCCCTAGCCGGACCACAGACCAAGGTGTACTAAATTCTCTCTCGTGGTCCAGGAGTGTTTTCACAACATAATTACCTTCAGTTGCTCATTTCCTAGTTACTTGGATGTGTGCGTGAACAAATGAGCAGGTGTGCTGTTGATTGATCAATCATTATCAATTACCAAGGAACAACCTGCTCATTGTGGTTAGGGGCTAGTAGCCACTTAAATAGTGACATCTGTCATAATTTTCATTCTTCACTCTGTCTTGGATCTTACTGTCTCCAAACTGTACTCAAATGCTTAAGTTTTCAAAAAATAGTGTAACCTGATTGTTAAGGTGACTTCAGTCACCTTCACAGTGGCATGTTTTAGGGTTGAATAATATCTAATAATTACTGAGGGCTCCCCATGCGCCTGGCATTGTATAAAGGTCTTCACAAACAGTGTAAGTCAAAGTGGGCTGTGCAGTAGGTACTTTACTCTCTCCATTTTACAGATACAGTTTCATCATCTATGAAATGATGGTAGTGGCTGTTTTTGTAAAGTGAGAGGAGGCATTAAGCTCAGTAATTCAGATCTGGAAGGGGACAGAACTGGATCCATATTTAGCTCTGTCTGATGTCTATTCTGTAAGCTTCCTTCATTTCTCACAGCTGCTGTGTGTCACTTAGCCAGTAATACAGTAGAACCTCCATGGTTGACCACTTCCTTACAATGACCACCTCCTTAAGTTGGCTTAACTTTCCTAGACTGGACATGCACCACTTACGTACAGTAGCCTAGTTCCTTACGTTGACCACTTCCATAGGTTGACCAGTTGGTTACAGTCCTTTGTGTGGTCAACTTACAGAAGTTCTATTGTATATTAAAATAATGGAAGGAAGTGTAGGCAATATAGCTTTGTATAAAGAGCTAAAATAAGATGCTAGTTTTAAAATAATAGGACAGTTATTGAATATAGTGATTCTCAACTGGGAGTGTCTGGAGACATGTAGGTCATTTTGGTTTTCCTTGGCCTGTTACCGGGTGGGCTTTCAGGATGCTCTACGGCCTGCAGTGTGTAAAACAGTTCTAGGCAACAAGGACTTGTCCAGCCCCAAATGTCAGATAGTAGTGAGAAACACCGATAAAGCAAAATAGTGGTCATTTAAAATGATGCTGTAAAACTAAGTCTGATGCCTTCAGGGATCGGGTGGGACCGGAAAGAACATATCCCATTTTAGGGAATACAAATTCAAGAATTTTTTTGGTATATTTTTTTGAGACAGAGTCTCAAAGCAGTTGCCCTGCATAGAGTGCTATGGCATCCCAGCTCACAGCAACCTCAAACTCTTGGGCTTAAGTGATTCTCTTGCCTCGGCCTCCCAAGTAGCTGGGACTACAGGTGCCCGCCACAACGCCCAGCTATTTTTTTTGTTGTTGTTGTTGCAGTTGTCATTGTTGTTTTAGCTGGCCTATATCGGGTTCGAACCCACCACTCGGTGCATGTGGCCGGCGCCCGACCCACTGAGCTACGGGTACCTCCCAAATTCAAGTTTTTAAAGCATATCACCAAACAAAAATCATCTAGGGGCCACATTTGGCCTGTGGATCCCCAAATTGGGGCCTTTTAAGAAAAGTTTTTCTGATCAGAAAACACATTTATGATATATTAGGTGAAGAAAAAGGTACTAATACTTTGATCCCATGTTTTAAAAAGATAATATATGTGTACCTACATACTTGCACACTCACACATTTATGGAGTATGTATGTTCATGAAAATGTTTAGAAAGTTTTGTGGAATGATATAGAATAAGATTAGAGATGATTTTATAAAAGGCTCTTATTATTTATATTTTTACTTCTACTACAAATATCTATTAGTTGTGTTATTTCAATAAATAAATCAGGAAAGGAGCCTTAAAAACTTAAAAACTTTGAGTGTAATATTAGAACACAGCCCTGGTTTACCATCCCCTTCAAGGGGAGAATAGTTTCGGTGAATAAGGACAAATGAGACATTCAATGTCAGGTAACTAACACTAAAGTACTAGAGTTCCCTTAAAAATGGAACTTTGTTGATTTCCCAAACATACTGGCCTGGCTTCTAGCCCCTTTCCACAATTTCTGTGTCTTTTGTGATGCCATTAAGTTCTCTGTATCAAGTCCAACCTCCTGTACATAGTTGTTCCAGCAGGAACATCTGTGCTGAAATTTATTTTAAATACATGTGTATTTACGCCCCTTTTTTGATCAAGTCGCCAAATCCTTCAAGATCATTGCTTTTCCTGAAGAGTCCCCTTCCAGCTTCGTCAAGCTCATGTGTATGTTTGACCTCCAGCATGCTGGCTCTACACTTTTTATTTTGTGCACAAGTCACTTCTGACTGAGCTTTCTTTGTGGGTTAGAAATTACAATGTAGGCTGGGCGGCACCTGTAGCTCAAAGGAGTAGGGCGCCGGCCCCATATGCCGGAGGTGGCGGGTTCAAACCCAGCCCTGGCCAAAACAGCAAGAAATAAATAAATAAAAAGAAAAGGAAATTATAATGTAGGGAAAAGAGGGATTAAAAAATGTGATGATAACTGGGTATGTGTCGCTTCCAGAGTTTGACCTTCTTCCAAAGAAAAGTCACCCAAGGACTTGTGGTGTTGCTGGGCACTGCAGGGTATATGCTGGGACGATGGGAGAAGGGGGATTTTCCCATCCAGAACATGCCCCCACCCACCCATCTCACATGCTGAATCTGTACAAGGTTACTCACATCTGGATTCTGAATTCACTTTTATAAACCAAACTAAATAGAAATCTTTGGGAATGATAATGTTAGGTGTATTCTGCTCATGTAAGTGGAAAGCAAAAGGTAGAATTAGAGTCCTTTGGGAGAAGTGTCAGAAATTATCACGTAGGAAAGAGAGTGATTAAAAGCTGTGATGAGTAGAGTGGGCATCTGAGTGACCCCTGAAGGTCACTCCCAGAGTTTGGCCTTCTTCCAAAGAAAAGTCATTCCCAAGGACTAGCTCCTTGCCCTGTGAAGGCTGGGGGTGGGGGAGACGTGCAGGTGGCCAAGGCTCACAGCCAATACAGGAGGGGCGGTGACCTCAAAGCCCACACTGTCCCTTCCCGTCATTCCCTTGTCTCTCTCCCAGCTCTTACGGCACGTTTAGATCCTAGGAAGCTTGGGTGTGAGACATACAAAAATATTTGGGGGCTTCTCAGAGAACCCTGAGTGGGAAAAGGAGCCTTAAGGCGGTTAAAGGCTTTGTAAGGTTTACAGTCTGACAGGAAGACAAATGCCACATGTTCTCCCTTACTAGTGAGAGCGAAATACTGTGCGTGTGGCACGGAGTGTGGGATAATGACCGATGGAGGCTGTGGGGGATGGGGGCTGCTTGGCCCGGGCAGTGTGCACCGCTTCAGCCCAGCCCAGCCCAGAAATCAGAGCCTGCATTTGAATCCACAGGTTGTTATGCACATTAAAGTTTGACCAACTGACAAAGAGTCAGTACCTGTGCCCCTCCCAACCCCCCCCAGTGGTTTGCAGGTATGCAGGAGGAGGGTGGATAGGACTTCATCTCAGTGGCTCAGCAAATAGTATTTCAAATCCTTGGAAGTCATTATGACTCCGCTTACAGAAAACTCCACATTTGGCAACATATTGATGGAATTCATAAACTGTTTTTCTTAAGAATAAACTTATTTTTGAAGGTATAAGAGCACCCGCAGCACAATAAAGCAGTGGGGGGGGGGATTTAAGATGTGGACTTCTTGGTCAGGCGTGGTGGCTCACATCTGTAATCCTAGCTCTCCGGGAGGCTGAGGCAGGAAGATTGACCAGCCTGAGCCTGAGTGAGACCCGTCTCTACTAAAAATAGAAAAAATAGCCAGGTGTTGTATTGGCCACCTATAATCCCAGCCACTTGGGAGGGTGAGACCCAAAGAGTTTGAGGTTGCTATGAGCTGCGATGCCACAACACTCTACCAAGGGTAACAAAGTGAGACTCTGTCCAAAATACATACATATATATATATATATATGTTTGGACATCTTCAAGGAATCTACAGCAGTGTATTTGCCTGAGGAGGCCCCTTTGTCCTTCCAGTGTTAGGCAAAGATTCTCACAGAAGGCATGAGCAGAGAGGAATAGTTAGAACTTGGCTGTAGACTAAGAGTCCAAATGCAGACCTGCCTTCAGACGTCACTCCTCTCCCTGAGCCTCTTTCGCTGGTGAAGAAAGAAGGATGAGCTCGGCTGTCTCATAGAGCTGTTGTGTGATTAGGGTAAGAGGGTAGGGGTGCCGGGACTCAGCACCGTGACCGACACTGACTAGCACCCACTGGCTCTCAGGTACTGATGTTGTTACTGCCTATTTTACAGATTCAAAAACAAATCTGAGGAGAGGAAAGCAAATGACCCCGGTGCACCCAAGCCTGCCCGAGGCAGTGTGGGCACAGAGCACAGGAGTCCTGACCAATTGACTTCCCTCCTGCAGATCTCCAGGGGAGTCCTGCCAGTGGCACCACTTGGAGAAGAGACACCAGGGTGGTTCCAGAAAGTGCCTGAGCCCCACTTACGAGCGAGAAGCTCACCCACCATGCTGTCAGAGTGAGTGGGCCCAAGAAAAGCCAGAGCAGGGTCTCAGGCAGGCTAACTGGCACAACTGGCTTCCAAGCCTGCCTACCACCCTCCCCGCTTACCCCGTCCATGTTGTGCAGAGAGGTAAAGGGACCTGCTCTGGGACACACAGCAATGCCTGATGTCTGCCTCTGGCAAGGGATAGGTTTGCAATTGTATTAACATCTCTGCAATCTCTGACTTTGGCCCTTCCCCTTTCCCAACAGAGCCATGAACCTCTGGCAAGGCATAGTGATTGCGGTGGTGACCCTCTTCCTGCAGACCTGCCTCCTGACAGCCATCAACTACCTGCTCAGCAGGCACATGGGTAACTGGCTCAGCGTCCCCTCCCCTCCCAGTCACCCCAGAAACCATTCCCAAGCCGGCAGCAGTATGAGACCCTTTTGGGGTCTCCACATATCTCTCAAAAACCTTACCCGAGGAGCCACTAGCTAGATCCCTCCCTCTGCCTGCCCCCACTTACCTGTCACCCAGAGTCCCTACTCTAACCTTGTCCATATCCCCACACTGTTCTGGTTGGGAATGGCTACCTTCCTCTACCCAGACTCAAGCTTCTGCAATGCTTATGATGAAAGCCTCGTTTATCTTAGGCCTGATTAGTTTTCATCACTGCCAAAGGACTGAGAATGAAGAAATGGTTCTGAATTACAACAGAAGGAAATACAGTTTTACTTAGAGTTGAAATCAGCGATTAGATTCTTGAACTGATTTACAGTAGAAGGTGGGTCTTGGAAAAGCATTACAATTAGGGAAAATGAAGTAACACTGCTTTGGTTGTGCTGAGACAGAGGATTAGGCAAGATAATGTTTGCAGTAAAGAAGTTTAACTTAAAAAAAAAAAAAGAAGTTTAACTTGCTCCATCCATCCATCCATCCATCCATCCCTCCCTCCCTCCCTCCATCCAACAGATATTTACTGAGCACCTTAGGCACTCTCTGGGCCCAGGCTAAAGAACAGTATACAACAGAGAACAAAACAGAAATTCCTGACCTGTGGAATTTTCATTCCACGGGACAACAAAGAAGATAAATAAATAAAACATAGGTTATAGTAAGTGTTAGAAAGGAAAAAGGAAGGCAGGGGAGGCGATATGGCAGCATCCCTGAGATGCTGACCTTCCCGTATAAACTTGTAGGAGGTGAGGGATGAGTTTCATCTGCAAAGACCAGAGGGAGGCAGGCATGTGGCACACACTTTCAAAAGCACCGAGGTCAGTGGCCGTAGAGGAGCAGGGGGAGAGAAGTGGGAGGAAGGCCAGAGAGGATTGAGGGGGGAGGCTGAGGAGCGCCTCAGGGGCTGGGATTTGGCTTTTACTCCAAGTGAGGGGAGCAGCCACTGCCAGCCTTAGAGTAGAGCATTGCTGAGGTTGGAGGGGACCCTTCCCTCAGAACGGCTTTCCCTGCTGAGGTCAGTGTCCAGAAGGGACTTGACTCCAGAGCAGATGTGTCCGATGCAAGCAGCTTCACTTTTAACCTTTTCTCTCGGCTCTCTAGTCCACCAGCATGAACAGATACTGAAGGGAGTCAGGCTCCAGGCCCCCAGGCCTAGCCCTGCCCCCTATCACCCACCTGCTGCTGAGGAGGTGAAGGAGACGCAGACAGAGAGAGACCCCCCTGTGTCTGATCCCCATTACAGGCGTGAGTGAGGGGCTGGGGAAGAGCTTGTCTTTTGGGGGGAGGGATTCTTTGAGGGTACAAAGAACTAGATTGCAATGCTTGTATTTGTTAAGTAATCTCCACACACACCCCCGCCCCATGTACTGCCATCAATTGTCCTCATATCAGAATTGAGTACATTGGATTCTTGCTTCTCCATTCTTGTGACGCTTTACTAAGAAGAATGTGTTTCAACTCCAACCAGGTTAATACAAAAGATGTAAAGTCACCATCTTTTTAGTGGCTGAATAGTATTCCATGGTGTGCATATACCACAGCTTGTTAATCCATTCCTGGGTTGGTGAGCATTTAGGTTGTTTCTACATTTTGGTGATTGTAAATTGAGCTGCAATAAACAGTCTAGTGAAAATGTCCTTATGATAAAATGATTTTTTTTTTTTATTTCTGGGTAGATGCCTAGTAATGGGATTGCAGGATCAATGGGAGGTCTAGCTTGAGTTCTTTGAGGGTTCTCCATACTTCCTTCCAAAAAGGTTGTATCAGATTGGAGTCCCCCAGTAGTATAACAGTGTTCCCTTCTCTCCCCATCCATGCCAGCATCTGCAGCTTTGAGATTTTGTGATGTGGGCCATTCTGACTGGGGGTAGGTGATATCTTAGGGTGGTTTTGATTTGAATTCCTCTAATGATTAGGGACGATGAGGATTTCTTCACGTTTGTTAGTCATTCATCTGTCTTTAGAGAAGGTTCTATTCATCTCTCTTGCCCATTGATCTAAGGAAGTGTTGACTCTTTTTATGTTGCTTAATTTGAGTTCTCTGTAGATCCTAATTATCAAGCTTTTGTCTGATTCAAAATATGCAAATATCCTGTCCCATCGTGTAGGTTATCTGTTTGCTTTGGTGGTTGTCTCCTTAGCTGTGCAGAAGCTATACAGTTTAATTAAGTCCCTTTTGTTTTTGTTGTTGTTGCGATTGCCACTGGAGTCTTCTTCATAAAATCTTTCCCGAGGCCAATACCTTCAAGTGTTTTCCCCACACTTTCTTCAATCTTTTATCCATCTTGAATCCATTTTAGTGAGTGGAGAAAGGTGCAGGTCCAGTTTCAGTCTTTTACAGGTGACTACCCGGTTCTCTCTCTCTCTCATTTGTTGGATGGGGATTCATTCCCCCAGTGTATGTTCTTGTTTGGCTTATCAAAGATCAGGTGGCTGTAAGATACTACTTTCATCTCATGGTTTTCTGAAGAACTTGTCTTGAAGCTTATTTTACCCTGTCTGGATGCCCAGCGACACCCCTGCCACACATACCCAGCAATCCAAGTTCATCCCAGCTGGCCCAAACCTCTAGCCTGAGGATTCCTCACACCCACATCAGTACAGAGCTTACCAGCCTACTTTCTTGAAAAAGGTGCTCAATATTGTGGGGAAGACCTTGTTGGGTTTGTGTGGGTCTAAGTTCTTTTCTGGGTTTGGTCATGTGCAAACAATTGCAGGTGATGTTGGGGACTGTCTCTGTTCCTCTCTGTAATATTATGGGCTCTTCTCTTCTGCTTGGCCAGCTAATAGTGGAGCTAAAATTTCAACAACCTTTGGCTGCCTCCAGCCATGGCTGCTGCTGTCCACCACACTGTGGCCAGTGCCTTTGGGTGGCTCCAGAAGCTGTCCTCTCCCCACTCCCCATAGGGACACTTCCTCACAGTCTTATATATATCTGGGTGTTTGAATAAATACAAGTCTGGGGATGGTTCAAGTCTATATTGCCCTCCTGCCAGTGAATCCACATGAGCACCACCCTCTCATTTTTTTATCTCAGGACTCAGGCAGCCCAGCAGGTGGGAACTGCTGCTTCAGCAGCAAGACATCGCCTTAATGGGGTCTCAGTCACCAGAGATTACACTTTTTCCACTGGTTTATCTCTTGATTGGTTTGAGTTTCCTCTGTCCTTCTGATTTTATCTTTTCAGTTGAGATAAGGCCTCAATGTCTCTGTGAACCAGACTTACATGCATTCAGTCATTCAGTGTTTCAACACAAGGGGAGGAGCACACTGGCCTCACCCTGATCCCTGGCCCCAAAGCTCCAGCAGAGCTTGGCTAGAATCAGAGGTAGGCTAGCTGGGACCTCAGAGATCACTGCTCAACTCTTGTGTTTTACAGGGGACAAGAAGCAGGGCACAAAAAGAGATGTGGTCCACCTGGAGTTAAAGACAATTTTGGACTAGAACCTGTACCCGTGACTTCTCTTTTTATTTTTCATTTGCCCATGACTTCTGAGACCAGCACTGTTTGCATAGAGCCACACTGCCCCTATTAACTTCTCTTTCTGGCAGACAGTCCTGCCCAAGCCCAGCCCAGCCTCATGTGTCTGGCATTAGTTTTAGATGGAGGGGAATGAAGCAGCAGTTCCTGGACCCTTGGACATGTTCCTGCCTATTTTTGGAGGTTCTTCGGCCCTTGTGTGTTCTCTGTTCTATTTCTCCTTTCTCTTTCAGGGGCTCTGTATCACTCTTCCCCATTCTTTTTGCGGAGGGCTCTGCTATCTTCATCTGACAATGACAGAATTTTCCCTCCTGTTGTGTCTGTCCTCTCTTAACACCCTCTGGCTCGCCTTGGAAGAGGAACCATTTCTGTTTCTCCCCAGATGACAGCGACACATCCTCAGATAGCTCGGACAGCTCCGACAGCTCACCTCCCGTCCGCCAGGTAATGGACAGGCCTAGTGATCTCAGCCTTCCACACGCAATCTGGGGTCCCTGCTGCAAAACTCTAAGAACTCAAGCTACGCCAGCTACAGAGGTGGGACCAAGAAAGGAGGGCTTCTTGAGTCATTACAGCATCCTCAGGTGTGGGTGGTCAGGTTTCTCTCTGACAACTCCATTTCAGCACAATCATCCAGACAAAGTAGGTCTGAGCAGACCATAAAAATGAAGATGCTAAGGGGAACCCGCCTTCTTTGTCTACCCTGGTCACTGGACCAAAATCTGCTCTGAGTCCTGAGCTCGTTTGGATGGAGTCTCTGCATCTTAGCTTCCCAACTCCTCCACTTGCTCATCCGTGCACCCATTCCCTGCAGATAGGTGGGACAAAGCCACTGGCAGTCTTCTTTATTGCCCTGGACCTGTCGTTAGACACAGCTAACGGGCAAGCCTTTTTGAGTGAGAGTTCAGTGCTGAGGTCTCACCTGCTCCATACACGGTGCAGATTTTGACCCACATATCTCTGCTTTTCTCCTAAGGCCACCAAGGATGTGAGTTACACGCAAGTGGTCTTTTCAGCCCCTGGAGGACTGAAAAATGACTCTGCCCGGGACTATGAGAACACAAAGGAAACCACAGATTATGTCAATGTCAATCCAAAAAGCTGCATGACCAATTTCTGGACTTTTGCGAACCCTTCTGTTTCTGAGCCAGTGGAATATACTCAAGTGGCCATGTGAATTCTAGATTTTTTAATGGGGTGCAGTTCTCCATGGATTCTTACACTTAATTTGAGGAATACCTTTTTTCTCCCCTTAAACAAAGTATAGGTAAAAGAAATAGACCTATTCCCCAGCAAGAAATATTCAGATCAGATGTTAGGAAGAACTGTCAAGTAAAGTATGAAAGCACTGGAGTCCATCAGTAGAGAAAGTAGTGAAGTCTGTCCCGATGGAAAAAATTTTTTTAAGTTTTAATTAGCTGTAATAGAGTTCTGTTTGGTAATCTTATGATTAAATGACATTTCTTCGAGCTCTTTAATTATTGGCAACGAATGACTTCCTTAAAAGTTTTAAATAAAATTGCAACCACTGGTTTCTCTTTTTTGCTTGCCTAACCCTAAAATTGTCCCATTTTTCAGTCATGTGTTTTGCTGAGTAATTCTGCTCTACCCTCAGAACTTTAAATAATCCACTTAAAAGGCCCGCCTTCAATCAACCTTTGAATTTTCTTATTGTGAATGTGTTTCTTGTAACAAAAAATGACAAATGGAATCCTAGTAAATATCAACCAGCATCACAATTTGTTATTCCAAGAAAAAGTCTTCCAAAACTCAATACAATAAAATTCAATATCCATCCCTTGGGTGTTAAAAACCCAATTACCAATACAAGGACACATCCTTAACTTGATTAAGGATCCTTATCTCAAATAAGCAGATTACATGATATTTAACCCTAAGTTCCCAGACACAGTCCAATTAAGTCAGAAACAAAGTAAGAATGTCCATAAGCCTCCCATTTCCCTTATTACCTAACAGTTATAATAAGTGTAATAAAACAATTAGAAAAATAAGAGCTATTACTTTTGGAAAGGAGGATAAATTTGTTATTGTTTGTAGATATCCTAGCCCTAGAAAACCACAGAGAATTCACTTAAAATGCTTTAAAATTGATAATATGCAGTAACCAGGGACTAGAGAAATATACAACACATTTTTAAACAGATAATTAGGATAATTAACAGATAATTAGGATATTAAATTTTTTTAAAAATCTGTTCACAATAGCTAATGTTTATTTAATGTCTAATAGCTAATGTCCCCCAAATTGAAGCCCTAGGTATATGCCTAGCCAAATACCACCCCAGGTCAGTGGCTTTCAGGTCCTAGAGACTACAGATTTAGGAACTGCGCCATCTGCTGGCTGCAAATGACTTTCCTCGCTCTAGTGCTAAGAGCAGCTAGCAGGTTTTTCATCTTCCTGGGTTCCTTTTACCTGAGTAGATCTAAAGCTGAGGTTTTCATAGGAGCCCAAACCCTACTATAAACTGCACATGTGGGGGAGGTAAATGTAATGAGATTTAATCATACCTAAACAATCTCACCCTAAGAAAAAGAAAAAAAAAGAAAGAAAGAAACTATCTCCCTCCAATCCTGGTCCGTGGGAAAATTGTCTTCCACAAAACCGCTCTCTTATGCCAAAAAGGTTGGGACTCCTGATCTAAAGGGATAGTTCTGCCAGGCCAGGTGGCTCATATCTGTAATCCTAGCACCTTAGGAGGCTGAGGCGACTGGATTGCTTGAGCTCAGGAGTTTGAGACCAGACTGAGCAAGAGCAAGACCCTGTCTCTACCAAAACAGAAACATTAGCTGGGAGTTGTGGGCTCCTGTAGTCCCAGCTACTTGGAAGGCTGAGGCAAGAGGATCTCTTGAGCACAAGAGTTTGAGGTTGCTGTGAGCTATGATGCCACGCACTTTACCCAGGGTGATGGAGTAAGACTCCATTGGAAGAGAGAGAGGAGAGGAGAGAAGAGGAAAGGAGAAGAGAAAAGGGGAGGGGAGGGGAGGCGAGGAGGAGGGAAAGAGAAGGGAAGAGAAGGGAATGGAAAAGGGAAGGGAAGGGAAGGGAAAGGAAGAGATAGAAATAAAAAGACTTGATCATCTGGGATTATCAGGGTGGGGTCAAGACATGTCTGTCCCACTTCTAGGGACAGGAAAGAGGCTGAGAACATGTACAAAACAACATGGAACAAGGAATGGAAAAGGGAAGGGAAAGGATAGACCTGGTTTGGGTTTCTAGAGCTTAAAATTTTTGCTGATCTGTTTTTCCCTTCACCTTTTAGGTTCTATTGTTATTCTCCTTAAAACTTTTTTCTTAATGAGCTGTTTTACTGCTTAGAGAGGCAGAATGAATGAGGAATAAACACCAACAAAAATAACAACAGTGTCCTTGCATCAAGAAATGAATCTCTACTTCTTATTGACCTCTTTTAAAAAGGAAAAAAAGAATTCAAGAGTGTGATGAAAAGGTTCAGACAAGTTGCAGTGCACCCAAGAGAGACTGTGCAGGGACTGTGCAGTTCCTACTCCAGGGGAGGGGACAACGAGGGTGACACAGGCTAGCTTGCTTTCTCCAGAATTCTAGAACAGTCCCTGAGAGGTGGGAGGAGATAGAAATAAAAAGACTTGATCATCTGGGATTATCAGGGTGGGGTCAAGACATGTCTGTCCCACTTCTAGGGACAGGAAAGAGGCTGAGAACATGTACAAAACAACATGGAACAAAGGGTATTAACACAGAGCAAGGAAACAAAGCCTGTCAGTGTTTAGAGCTGGGGGAAAATGTTAGGATTAGGTGGAATTAATTAGAGAAACATCTCTAAGAGAGGTGATTTGTGACCTCACTTTAGAAAAATGGGTAGAAAATCAACAGATGAAAGAAAAGGAACTGCCTGGCCCAGTACGGGTTCTCTGAATGCTGGAGGGACTGACCTGAGCTGACTTGTCTGGAGAAGTACCTGGGTCTGGGCTTGGAGGCTGCCATGTGCAATGCTGTGAAGCAGGGAGTTGATGTTGGGGGTACCAGAGACCAGAGTCTGTGGAGTACTATAGACAATCTGATTAAGGTCTATAATGCACTCTGTTTCAAAGATGGGATATTTTATAGCAAATATATCATGCAGGTTAACATTAGCACCCACTCAGATTGCTTATAAGCTGAAGGCATTCTTGGAGAGTGCCGTTGAAGAGTAGAGTTGAGGCTGGGTGCAGGGGCTCACACCTGTGATCCTAGTACTTTGGGAGGCTGAGGCAAGAGGATTACTTGAGCTCATGAGTTCAAGATCAGCTTGAGCAAAGCAATATCCAAAATTAGGCAGGCATGGTGGTGTGCACCTGTATTTCCAGCTACTCAGGAAGCTGGGGCAGGACGATTGCTTGAGCCCAGGAGTTTGAGGTTATAGTGAGCTATGATGACACCATTGTATTCTAGTCCAGGCAGAAGAATAAGACTCTGTCTAAAAAAAATAAAAAGAGTAGAATTGAAAATGTGACTCCACCCAGTGACCCAGAGTTTGGAACTTCAATGACTCCTTAGATGCCCTAATAAATAAGAATGAAGGTTGATTTTGCCACGTAAGGACTTTGAGTCAATAGATAAGCTGATGACTCAGGTCAGCTAACAGTTTGAAATAATCCTTAAAATCATTATAAGCCATGTTGATCAAAATAAAATGGCCTTTTTTGTGACAGAGGGTCAACTGTCTAAATCTGTACAAATGGTCACCTGTGTGAGTAATCACCCCTTGAGGAGCACAGTGACCAGTTCAATGAAGTCACATTCTTTCATGGTATTATATGGCATTGGTACTCCAGGGAACAATCATGCTGCCCCCCTCCCCGGGTTCCCACACAAGTGAGGACTGGATTAAATAACTCTCCAAAATTATCTGATAATAAAATATATAAACATTGATTTGTTATTAGCAACCAGTAGATGGCCGGTTACATATGCCAACAACCAACAGGGAACATAAACCACAATACATGTGACCTGTTTCTAATGAATTCTTATTCTAAAGGAGCAAGCACCCAAATGCCCACATGGAAAGCAGCAAAACTCCATAAGAATCTTATTAGCCAACCAAACCTGCTAGGATGAGGAGGCATTTTATGCTTAATATCAGTGGGTCTATTTGCTCCTTGAATCAGGACACAGTTGAGGGCTCTCAAGAGGTCCCCTAACCCAGGCCCCCAGCCTCTAAAGCAGAACACAGTAAAGTAACCTTAGCTTATGTGATTTTTTGAGGTCTTGCTAGCTCCCTTAAACACTCACCCATGTGTCTCACTGTCTTGCCAAATACGTCCTCCACAGGCTTAGAGAGAAGGAAGTATATGTCCAGGTATTTCACAGGGACTGGGTCAAATGACAGGCCAAGAATAAGGTGACCAGATTTTAACATTGGTAAAGCACGACACCATTGGGGGGGGGCCTGGGGGGCGGGGCTGGATGGCAATGCAAACTTTGATAAGCAGTTCTCAATAATCAGTTCTCAACAATTATTTGTTATTAAAGTTTAACATTATAAAATCTAACAAAAATAATATAAAACGCCTATCCTGGCAAAATTGCCACATGGCAGCCGAAAATCGTATATTCCCTTCCTGTTCTCCCATGTTCCCTAGCTTGTCATGCATTCTTTCCAAAAATTGGGGCTTCTTTAAAATGCTGCAGGATGCAGAACAAATTGTTAAAAATCGGGACTGTCCTGCCAAAAGTGGGACGTCTGGTCACCTTAGCTAAGAATCTTTAGAACTTCAGAAGAAAATGCACTATGGCATTCATGCTGAGAGGCTGGGTGACTCTCCCAGCCTGCCTCTGTGGGTGATTACCACTACAGACCCTCCAGGAGAAGTAAGCACGTATGTGGGGTCTCAGCAATATTCGGCTGGAGAAGGAGTCTCATCCAGATTCTCAGGAAGGTGCTACCCCAGCCCAGACTCTCTTCCAGCTCCACACTGCCACCTTGTGGCTCCAGGACAAACTCCAAGATACTCTGCTTTTCCCACTTCAGGGAGGGCAGGGGCTCCTAGAAGGTCACTTCACCCACCCACTCACCCCTTCGCTCAGGAAGATCACATTTTAAACTTTACCTTGCATATCCCATTATCTTCCGTAGGAAATGAAAGCATCAGACATTTCTTGGATATTAAAGAATTTTATTGGTCAATTTCAACCACATCTCTGGGTTCATGACCCAGGAGTAAACTGCTATAGCCTGGGCTGAATCTATAGCTCCTGGAGACATAAAATATCTATTTACATGCAAAACACAGACACAGTCATCTGGGAATTACTGGCCTATATAAAATAACATGAAAAGCCATACTGAGAAATCCCCACAGTCAGCTGATTACCTGCCCCCACCATCCTCTCTGCCCTGCCTGCCCCTCACCTCCCGCTCCTACATGGCATTTAAGGGACTAAAGTACAGTCCACAAGAGGCATAAACACCTTATGTGAGTGTGTAGCCCAGAGGCAGCGCTGACCAGTTTCTCCTGGAGTTAGCTGTTGGAAATGGAATTGACCCAAGAGAGCACAGAGCCTCCTTCTTGCTTCCCACAAAGGCCTGCCTCCTTGAACCATATCCATGATTCTTCCACTGGCCCCTGTCCATCCACAAGAGCTTCCTACAGGTCCCTCAAAACTGTCATTCACAGATCCAGATGACATCCCACCATTGCCTTTAGGAGCTTCCTGGAATGGGGTCCCAAGGCCCAATTTTCCCTAAAAGACTTATCATAGGATAGAACTCACTTTCTGGAAAAGACCAAATGCAGCCTTTCCATGGGAGGAACAGAGATGCCCCATGCCACCACCACAAGGAGATTCCCTTGAGCAATGCAAGAAAAAAGGGGGAGGCTATTGAAGGTAAAGAGCAGACCAGGCCAGTGCTTCAGTCAACCTGAATCCAGGTCTCCCCTTTTCCTCTCTGAACTATAGACTCTCCTAGGCCCAGGGCCCCAGAAGTTATCCACCACATTCAATCTGGAGCCAGGTCATCATTATCTTCTCTAAAATCAGTATAGACTTTAAAATTAGAAATTCGCCCAACCCCCGAAGTGGGCATTGCTATTTTGATTTAATAAATGGGAAGTGTTCAGAGAGATTGGATAACTTGCTCAAGTTCACAGAGGCAGAAAAGGAGTGAGCTCAAAACTCAAATCCAGGCTCGGCGCCTGTAGCTCAGAAACTAGAGTGCCAGCCACATACACCGGAGCTGGTGGGATTAAATTCAGCCCGGGCCTGCCAAACCACAATGACAACCACAGCCAAAAAATAGCCAAGCATTGTGGCGGGAGCCTGTAGTCCCAGCTACTTGGGAGTCTGAGGCAAGAGAATCGCTTAAGCCCAAGAGTTTGAGGTTGCTGTGAGCTATGGCATCGCATCACTCTACCTGGGGCAACAGCTTGAGACTCATCTCAAAAAACACTCAAATCCAGATCTTTGGCATATATATATATATCACTGGTGTCCTTTCTACCTCTACCACCTAGTCATTGTAATAAGGCACTACGGTCAGGAACTGTGGTTTGAAGACAGGGGGTGGAGCTGTGGGCACCTTATTTAAGGAGAGGAAGGAGCAACTTGACGAGCTCTGGCTAGCATGGGTGGCTCCTAAGCCCAGCTGTACGAGGGCAGATGGACAGGGAAGTGGTTGAATGTCAGAGGCTAACACCGGCATGAACCCAGGGAAGAGAAAACTGTGGGTCCTCCCGCTGCCTGAACCTTAGTCACACTCTCCAGTTCTCTGGCACTGAAGGGCTGGGATGCTTTGCTCACTAACAACACTCAGATCAGGTCTTTTCTTTTAAGAAAGCCTAAGGAGGCTTCTTAGAACTGAGTGGGTTCTGAAAGAAGTATGTCTGCAAAGCCACAGTCATTTATCCTAGCTCCCCCAGGAGTCATCCCTAGAGCTTCCTTCAGGAACTCTTGACTAGATTAATAATTCCATATCTTAGCATAGGGCTCATGGATTTACAAACCATTTTTACATCCACATTCTTATTTGACCCTCAGAATGGAGAGAGAAATGATTAGCCAGCATTTTACTGATGTTGGTCATTGGTGATGGCAGAACCAGGACCCAGCTCTCCTGAATTTTCCACTGAAGCTCTTTCCACCATCAAGTCTATCTCTAAGATTAGAGCCAGAGTTGGGTGGGGAAGCTTTGGAGTCCCATTGGAGATAATGGGGAGCAGGGCAAGGCCTCAGGTCCTACTTAGACCTGCAGTGACTATCAGCCTCAGAGGAAGATTCAGCATCACGGGACTGAAAACAAAAGTGGACAGTATGGCCATGAAGGGATCCACAGTCACCAAAACTGAGTCAAGGGGTATAAATGTCATTGTTATGAAAATCCAACAATTTTTCTAGAGCCTGTTCATTAGAACACACTTTGTGTTTCTCGACTATAACATCCTTTCCAGTCTTGCAAAGTCATGGAAGGTTAGATCCTGGAAAGACCTCTGAAGTCATCTTACCTGCTCTATAGGTGAAGAGATTGAGTCCTGGACAAGGGTGGTAACTCACCTAAAGTTGTACAGAAGCCTGAGTACAGAGCTGAGATTCAAATTCTGGGCTCCTGGCTTGATCTCAGCATCTATGCAATTTATGGTGGAAACCCCAAAGACCCTTGAGGATGTCCAGAGTCATGATCATGCCACCCTTTAGCAAAGGATGTCTCTTCTGTGCAGCCAGGGCAGTCTGGATCCCTTGGAGCCTTGGAGGAGGCTGGGCAGCCAGGCCCTGTTGCCTCTAAGTTTTACTCCTGCTCTCAATTTCATTATGACCGTTTTCATCCCCTCCTTCCCTCTTTCTTCCCAGTGGGCCATGCCACTGAGGGTATGGATGACTTTTCCCCATCACCCACCCTGTAATGGGGGCATGGCATAGGGAGAAGAAGAACTGGCAGTGGCAGAGTCCCTACTAGGTGCAGGTGCTGTACTAAATCCTGCCTCTCCATTCTTCAGGAGACAGGTGGGTATAGCAGGGAAGCCCCACATACCAATTCACAGTTCTTCATTAAGCAATCCTCTCAAAATAGGATCAGGATTAAAATAGAGTCCTCACCTCACAGTTTTTCATTTCTTCCCCTCTAGGTCAAGCTAGTCAGGTTAGAATGGGGACAGGTAACTAAAGCCTGAGTCAAGCCTCTGAGTTCCTGCCACCTGTGGAGCCCCAGACAGCTCCATCCTAAGCCTGCCCAGGTCGGGGGCTCCATATTCTCCAGCTGAGTGTGTTCTCGGACACACAGTGAAAATGGCAGAACCAGGGAGACAAGCAGTTTGATTCTCCCTGACTCCTAGCATTGAGATTGGGAGCTCATGAAGGCAGCCCTCACACTAGGGGTAGCCGTGACACCCAGACAAGGGGAGTCATTCTGGCCTCATCACTCGGCCTTGGACTAGGGTCCCCTAGAGTCCAGTGCTGACCCTTCCAGATCTACACTCAGTGCCTGAGGTGGGCAGAGGCCTGCCACTAGTCCTGGGGGCACTGCCAAACTCCAGGGAGTCTTCCCTAAAAGATGCTGGTCTCAGTGGCGGCTTCCCCATCCACCTGCTCCAGAGTCAGTGACTCTATGGGTCTGGGCCTCTCACTGAGGCTGAGGTTGAGGGTGGGTGAGCAGCTGGAGTGGGTCAGCAGCGTGGTGTGGCGGCTCAAGATGCTACCGTTGGAGAGCTGCCGTTGCATCCGGGGGCGTCCGCAGCAGGCAAGATGACGCAGGGGCCGTGGCAATAGGTGGCTGTTGAAACCCATGTAGATCCAGGGGTTGCAGCAGCTGCTCAGGTTGCCCAAAAGCATGGAGATGGTGAAAGCCACGTTGGTGGAATCTACCAAGACAGAAGCACAAGGAGCCTTAGAATGACAGCTCAAAGGGAATCACCTGGGCTTTTATAATTAGAGATGAGCACAGCTAGGACTTGAACTTGCACTCCTAACTCCACAATCTTACTTCACTGATTATTTTTGGGTTTTGGTTTGTAATGACAAGTGAAAGTAGGAGCTGAGGTTTGCCTGAGTTGAATTGAGAAGTGTGAACACTGCCAGGGGTTGGACCAGTTCATAGGAGAAACTTTTTTGTTCCAAAACTTAGACTTTGAATCCCCTAATGGATGTAGACCTAGGATGCTACAATTTCCGTAAAACACACAGGGAAAATGACCAAGTTCAGGCCTCTGCCACACCTGCCCCTGCTACGTCACAGATTGTGGATTCACATTGCCTTCTGGATTCTCCAGCCCTTGGGGGCAGTCCCATCCACTCTGACAGTCAGTCACTGTGTGTGTGGGCACTGACTCTGCCAGGCCTTTTGCAGGGGATCAGGCAAGGCAATCAGTGGAGCACGACTGCCCCATGGGTACCTATGCCATTATCACCAATCACAGCAGAGCGGGAAGCTTCTAGGTACAGGTGTTCAAGCATCCCACTGCAGACCCGTACTTATTCTGTGTTCTCAGGTTCTACTGAGGGAATGCAACTTCCTGCTGGGAAAAACTAATTTCTCATTTGAGCAGTCACAATGTGAGCATGCAAATCTTCTGATAAGATTCCTTCCAGACACAATATTCTCTCTAAAGACTAAATGAAGCTCCTGGTGCCAGCAGGAAAGTTGCAGGGATGGGTTACAGCAGTGGCATAGATGCGTGCTGAGTTCCCCTGCTTTTCAGGGGAGGTTGCAGAATCATCAAAAGCAATGTCAAAGCTGGAAGGAACCTTCAGGGTAAACTTTCCAATTGTTACAGCACAGTTAATAAGAACTGCCACTCAAACCTAAGTTTCCCGGCTCTAAGGCAGAGACTCTGCAGGAACTTCAACCAGCAAACTCAAGGGCAAAACTCAAGTGCCGGTTCTGTAAAGCACAGTGAAAGCTTTGGAAACACTAATTCCTTGTGCACGTGTTTCATAGGTGTGTTCACAGGTGTAGCCCTTTCTCGTCCAAGAAAAGGGTAAGAACATTTAACAGAAGGTTCAAGTCATAGGGAAGGAGGCTGTAGGCAGCTGGGCCTGGATGGACACGTCTAGGACACAGACGTGAGGGCAAGGGGGGAGCGCCTGGAAATGGAGGGGGGCAGCCTCAACAGCACACTCAGGATCCTTCAGTTTTGCCTGGGCTCTGGTTTGCTTCCTGGTAACATAGAACCACAAGCTGCAAAAGACTTTGGAAGTTGCTTTGGCGGGGGGGGGGGGGGGGGGGTGG